>CM077819.1:13650000-13670000 GCA_039764185.1 Tamarix austromongolica
CAGCCGTACGTTGAAGAGCATATGACTTCTTTACGGATTGAAAATCCATCCAAGACTGAGAAATGGATTATCGATAAACATAATCTTTCCTTTATTGATTGGATAAGAGATCGCATCATTCCACTCATCGGTCATTCCCCAACTTTAATTTCCGAAACCCTGCACTGGTTGTCTCAGAAACCTCGTTATGAAGTTTTTCAATATACTAGTTATGTGATCAACGGTTGCACTTTTTATACAAAAGAATAAGATGGGAAGAGTACAATGCAGAACAGTGGGGTGACTTTAGTGGCTGAGGCAATGCATGTTGCTAGTGCGAAAGACAAGAATCCAACTTATGCAGATATGAATTATTATGGTGTGATTGAACATATATGGAAGTTAGATTACACTGTATTTAAAATCCCTGTATTCGGCTGCAGATGGGTTGATAACAGCAGTGGGGTTAGATATGAAGATGGATTCACATTAGTAGATCTTAATAGGGCAGGGCATAAACAAGACCCATTCATCTTAGCATCACAAGCGACACAAGTATTCTATGTCACTGACCCTACTGATAATGGATGGTCTGTAGTACTATCTACGAAAAAAAGAAATTCCAATGAATGTGATGATGAAAATGATGCCAATTGGAATAACGAGTGTGTCTCAGCTGTGCAAGCAACTCAATTATTGAACGATGATAACAATACAATTAATGAGGAGGAAATATATGTCAGGGATGATCATCGTGAAGTAATATATGTATCAGATCCTAAATCTAATCCAAAAACAAGGGGGAAAAAAGAAGGAAAAGAAGGCAATGAGGGTAATAATATTGTAACATATAATATCTATGTTGGTTTTTTTCAACTCAATTATGCTCAATACATAACATTCTAACATAATTTATTTATTGATTTCTTTTAGAGATATGGTCAATAAGAATATTGATAGGGACAGCAGTGATGAAGAAGGGAAAAGAGGGCCGACAATTATGAGAATCATCACAGATATGAGGAATAAAGGAGAAATAGTCAAGTTGGGATGGAATACTTACAATCTTCCCATTGGCCCTTATGCAGACATGTTTTTGACTTACATTTCACTTGTGACACGTAACCGTGTTCCTATCTCCTATAATAATTGGAAGCAGGTTCCAACGGGTCATAAGGAGCATATTTGGCAGGAAATCACGGTAAATATACAATTTTATGTAATCATTTATGTATGTAAAATTTTATTAATTTTAATACATTAATATCGGTATACATTTGTATGTCTTACAATGCAGAGAGTATTTAATGTGCCAGAGAGTAGGAAGAAATGGCTTCTTAGACATTGTGGGGAGCGTCTAAGAACATTTAGGTCATTTTTAGCTCGTAGGAAAATGTACAGAAAGAGTGATGGTTCTCTACGGCAGAATCCACCCAAACGATACGGTTTCATCGATCAAGAAAGTTGGAACCAATTTATTGCATATCGTCTTACGGGTGATTTTAAGGTATTTGTTAGATAACAATTAAATTTTTATTATCGATCCTAGTATTGTGCATAATATTGAAATAACTATGTCATTATGTTTTGGCTGGTGACATAGGAAAAAAGTGCCAAAAATAAAGAGATTGCGAAGCAGAATAAATACCGGCATAATATGGCTCGCAAAGGTTATGCAGGCCTTGAAGAGGAGTTGGTATGTATTTTGTGATTTATCTATTTACAGCGTACTGACGAATTTTATAATATTGGTACATTATAAGAATATTTTTTGATTTATAGCTCATAGCCCAAGACTTAGACCCATGTACCTCGTCCATTAATATTGGTACATTATGGAAGAAGGCTAGAGCAACAAAAGATGGATATATTAATAAAGATGTAGATGTTGCAGCGAAAAAAATTGTAAGTTTCTATGCTTATTTGGAACCCTGCTTACTTTTCTTTTAGAAAACTATTATATTATGCTTATTCATGCAAGCTAATTTTACATATATTATATACATTACAGGACAAACTTCAAGCGTCAGATGGTGAGGAGGGGGTAGACCAATATAACATTGTATCACAGGCTATAGGAATTGTAGAACACCCTGGAAGACACAGGGGTCTTGGATTAGGTGTTACGAAGACGAGCGTACGTGGTCGATCTCGTGGTTCTCGTAACACTGATGAGCAAGTCGTCATCCTTACACAGAAATTGAAAGTGGCATTTGAACGGATGGCAACAATGGAGCAAGAGTTGTCATTTATTAAATCTCAAGGGTATAAGCCATCCGATTTAGTCGACCATGATCAGCTTCACATACCTAATGTAAATAGTGTCAGAGACAGTTGTGAAGCCGATACACGTCTTTCTTCTCTTTCCGAGGTAAGCATTACATAACTTTGAATTGTTATTAAATGTATTCGGTGTCATAAATAGTTAATAATGTGTAATATTTTCGTTTAGGGTTTGCATAAATGTGACTTGTTAGCGAATGATCTTTCAACTCTTTTGGCGAAAGGAAGGGTCCGCATCAGTCACAGTATCCAAACGCAAACTGTCCACGGGTATAACTTAGCCCTACTTACAAGGCCGGTGAGTATTGACACTCCAATCATTGGTAGTGCGCCCTTGCCTTGTTATAAAGAGGGCGATGAGGCAGCCACAGTGCTAGAAGCTCATGGAAGCTTCGTGCCTTGGCCTGTGGATCAGATACGTCTCACTACTGAAGAGGTATATATTGACATTCAATATCTTCATTAGACCTAGTTTAGTAGTTACATTGTTTATACCTTTTTCATATATATATGCTCAATACATATTTTGTTTATTATTATTATTTAAGGAATCAAAGAAGAAGACTGCTCCTGCTAGTAAAACTAAGAGAGGTACTAGTAGAACGAGCAACACAAAAGAGGGCGCTGCCAAAAAAAAGAGAGCTAAATCTGAAAAATCAGTTGCCCCACAAAAGATTCGTTCTTCGGAAATACGCCAACCTCCACCAGCATTAGCTTTATTGTATTTCTATGCCCAAAACTACCTCGGGAATAATTATATTTCCATTGATTGTCGTCCTGAGTATGTTGGAAGGGACGATGCTACTTACATGGTATCGACAGTTGACATAAGCGACATTTATAATCAGGAATGGATGTCAACCACAAGTGTCGCCATTTATGTCACGTAAGCATTATTTCATATTTCAGATTTTAGTACTCTTGGAGACATAGAATTTTTACGACCTCTTAAGCTTATATGAGTTATTAGTTATTAACAAATATCCATTATTATTGTCGTCCATATATAGGTTGGTAGCTAGTCGCGCTGCGTTGGAGGGAATGCTTTCCTCTATTGTTTTTGTGTGCCCATACTACATAGCTGACAGTAGTACAATAACAGAGGGTAGGCACATAAACTATTTAGCGGATCGCATTTTGATTGAGGGACACAACAAGCTCTATCTCATTCCTCACCTCGCAACTGAACATTGGGTTTTGTACGCCGTCCGACCTGATCTTAATAAAGTTTATGTGTTTGATTCCCTTCGAACCTATGACGTGCCTTTTGAGGTCGCTCGTCGTGGTGGGAAGGAATTTATAGACATGTTAGTATATTTTTCACTTCTTACTTCATTAGCTTATTTATACATACATATATATATATATATATATATATATATATATATATATTCTATTTTCATTATTTGAGGTATATATACTTACAATATTATGTATCCAACTCTATTTATTAGGGCACTACGGACGGCATATCAAAGGAGAGGTGGGAATGGTGTCCCAGACCCAAAGAATCTTCAATATGAGCCTATCATGGTAAGTAGGAAGACAACTATTTTGTATTTTGTTTTAATTCAAATTAATGTATAATAGTTAGAGAGCTAATTGAATTCATTTGACAGTGTCCACAACAGCAAAATGGCGATGATTGTGGATACTATGTATGTAGAACAATGGATCTTATAGTCCAGAATAGATCGGTCAACATAGATCCAAGCCATGTATGTTTGCTTTTCCATATTTTTCTATTAATTAATGAATCATGACATATATATTTTTGACCTAATGTCTAACTGTATATTAATTGAAACATGTGTGTTGTAGTTTTTCACCGATGACTATGCACGAGGCCAGCAATATAATATTGATGAAATTGATGAAGTTAGAGACCAATGGGCCAAGCACGTGCACTCATTCATTCGGTATTAGGTAGCGATCTATATATTCTACATGCATTTTCAGGTTTGTATTTTGTCTACATCTTTCGGTCTTCCAGCCTAGATTTGTGAACTCTTTACTTTGGGGTGTAGAGCTACCAAGTTGTGGTATGCCCACTAATTTTTATTCCTAAGTATAGTTGGTGTATTGAGACATGCATACTAATTATAGATTGATTGAAATTATGGTGTGATACCCTGCTGGTATGAATTGATGTTGTTTTACATTGCAGATTTGGTAATTGTTTGAACATACAACTGTGTATGTGGGCAGGAACAAAACAGAAAAATGCTAAAAAAAAACATACACTTTTAATAACGGTTCTATGGGAAACCGTTATTAAAATCATGTTTTAATAACGGTTCGTAAACAAAACCGTTATTAAAAATCGACGCTTTAATAACGGTTCTATGGGAAACCGTTATTAAAACCTCAGTTTTTAATAACGGTTTTGTTTACGAACCGTTATTAAAGCGTCGGTTTTTAATAACGGTTTTGTTTACGAACCGTTATTAAAACATGGTTTTCAACAATGGTTTTTTCTGATGAATCGTTATGAAAACCTTATTTTTAACAACGGTTTCCCATAGAACCGTTATTAAAAGCTCATTTTTAACAACGGTTTTTACTTAAAAACCGTTATTAAATATGAAGTTTACGCACATATTCACGGGTTTTTGTGTATTTTTAATGACGGTTATGAACCGTTATTAAAGATATAATAACGGGCGATTCAATAACGGTTGAAAACCGTTATTAAAACTCGAAAATAACCGTTATTAAAAGCTGTTTCCGTGGTAGTGAGAGATTACATGTTCTATGTTGGATGCGCAGTAACCACTACTAATTTATTATCATGCTTCTACAATTTTTTTATAAAAAAATTAGTAGTAGATTTTAGGGCCTTGCAAAAAATTACCACTATAAAAGTTTATAGCTACTATAGAGGAACCATTTCGCTGGTTAATGAATTCAACCACTTGATGCAAAAGATTGAAACCAAATTAATTTTAGATAAAAATAACTTGCTATTTGGTTACCCAAATCTAGTTGCCTCGTTCTGACTCATTGATTGGTTAAGTAACAATTAAGCTTGTGGGTTCATGTCAAGAACAACTTTACATAAAATTAAGTAGCTTATTATCCAAAACTAGTTGGTTGGTTAAGTAAAAATTCAATTATTGGGTTCAAGTCAATTCCAAACTAATTTTTAGAAATAAATAACCTATCTACGAGTTGTCCAAAATCAATTGATTGGATTGACAATAGACCAATAGATTGGTTTTCTAGTCCACCAAGTCACATAAACTATAATTTCCACTGGGAGCTAGTTATTTGGTTTACAATCGATTGGTATCGACCGAAAACAAATACTAAACTGAACTACTTCAACTTTATTTTCTAAATTGAAACCAACTTAGAAAATTGTTATCAAATAATTTATAGGTAGGTTTTAACAACATATTTTTAAGAGAATTTTGAGTTACTCAAAGAACAAATAGTCATACAATCTTAGCTTACAAACTTTATAAAAATTATACCATAAAGTTCAAGTCTTGAAATTCTTGTACTTGTGATATTTTTCTTTGTGTTAGAAACTTGAATGTTATTATTATTTTTTTATCCTGAGCACTTGGAAGATTTGATTGAGTGTGTTGGTCATGAATTGAAAATATATAACACTTGAACACTTAATCAAATATGTTAAACCCTTAAATAGGATTATTATAGTCAAAATAAAGATAAGTGGCCTATGAAGTTAACATTCAATTTAAGTTTTCAAGTATATATATATATATATATATATATATATATATATATATATATATATATATATATATATATATATAGTTTTATTTTCTTTTTATATCTTGCATTCCCTACACTTGTTTTATTTTCTTTTTAATTTGGATGCTTTTTGGCACTTCCTTCACTTTTAACCTTGAAACACATGTTTGTGTCTAATAAAGAATTATACTAGGCTGTGGAACAAATTGAGGGATGCATTTTATGTTAGGATCTAGGAATAATGTGATGATAAAAATAAAATAGGGGTCAATGTACAAGTCTTAAAGGGTAAATAGGGGTTACACATCATCTACACACAAAATGAAGTAGTAGACCATTTGGATATATAGTGGCAAATCATAATGTGACTTTATCAACTTCTCAATAAGTAAATTTGTGAATTAAAAGCTTCGATTGACATATGAACAAGTTCTAATAATCTCTATAATTCATTATCATGATCTATAAGAAGCAATTTATCATAGGAAGGCATGAATGAGGTTTATTAATGATAACAGAAATCTAGATATTTATATGAAACATTTACGAAAAAGAAAGAACAAATTAGCTCAAAAGCTCATATATAAATTTCAAAAAGTTTCAACATATTCATACTTTATAGCAAACTTTTATTTTTCTACATGTCATCACATAAATATATGATCCTTATGTCAAATTAAAATTTAAAAACTCAATTGATGTCGTTATAGTATTGTGATATCCTTTATTAATCACAATTTTAGAAGATATGAGATCATCATGGATTAGTTAAGGACTCATAAAACACAAAGTATACAAAAAACACATAGAAAAATAACATGATTTGTTTATGCCACAAATATGAGAAATATGCAAAAAAACACACTAAAAATGTACGCAAAAAACACTCAATCCTCCACACTTAAATCACACATTGTCCTTAATGTGTAAAAAAGTAAAGTGAGCAACATGTAACTCAAGCAAGGAGAAATAAATAGAAAAACTGATAAATGGTTAAGATCTCCTCTACCATATCAGGTTTCCTTCTAAGTAGTGCTTATTTCTATATCTTTAGCCTAACATGATCTTGGTTCTTTCATCTTAGGATGAATCGATCATGTAAGGAACTAATTCACTAAGTATGTTATCATGTTGAGCATTTGTGTCCTAAAAAGTTGGATATAGTTTTAAATGAACCAAGATAAGCCGAATGCTCATGGATTCTAGCTCGGCTAGTTTAATAATCAAGTCTGAGATAGGGCTCAATCTTGACCTTTTTAACTAAATGAACTAGTCAAACTAAGTTTTTAATGAGTTGATCTAAGCTGATCATATGAGTCTAAGCTGTAAAAGAGTTGAGTAAAAAAAACAAAAAAAAAAGAGGCTCAAGCTTGACTTCTTTAACTAAAGAAGAAGCCAAATTGAACTTTTAATGAGCCAAGTATAGAAGCTAGTGAACCGTCACATCTCATTTACAACCCTAAAGCTAGGTATGAGCTTTAACAGATGACTTTAACTTATAAGAATGTAATTTAGCAACCACAAGTTTGAGGCATGCATATAATGAGAGAATATTTTTCTTAGTGTCAATGTGTTTAGAAGGAAACACTTGATCATCACAATATTTTATTCTCTCATTTGATAGAAGAAAATATTATCATAAATCCGTATCCTTTAGAATATCATTCCAACATCACATCTCTTTTGAAATATCTCATTTCTTGTTATACGTATATAAGATGATTTGATCACTCCCTTCATTCTTAGACCCATAAAGATTGCTAAAAGAGTGAACTTACATAGTATGATTAGTGAAAGAAAAAAATAAAACAACTTAAAGGAGTATCTCATAAAAATATATTAGGTTACTGCAAGATAGAGGGATAATTGACAAGTGGATGACAACTGGACTAGATCCAACTGACTAGAGAAGTTGGGTGTTCAACTAATAGTGGATCTTCACTATCATACACTAATTTTTCTATGTTCTTCCATCGTTTCCAATTATCATAATTTTTGATGTTAGAGGTAGGCTAAGTAATTCATAGACATTCAAATAATATGAAGCACCTATAGCACCCCAAAATTTACTACTAATAAATTTTATTTTTAGCAAAAGCTTATAACAATATAGATGGTTGTTTCTACCATACACAACATAAATCTATCTGACCATACCATCCTTATATTAAATGCAAGGAAAAATAGTTGAAAACTCAAAACATGGTAAAACGGAGAGTGAGATAGATTTTGTAAATTTAAATAAGTGTTTGGAGGATTACTTCGAGTACAATATTCAAATACATAAAAGGGATACACATGAGCTAAAAATAGAGAAGGGAAGAAAAGGGAGGAGGAAAGGAAGAAGGAAAAGGGGAAGGGTCAAGGTGATTAGGGCTGGTGATGGTGTTGGTGGTTGAAGTTGGGATGGGGGAGGTTGTATAGGATGATAATACATGGAGACAAGGGTGGTTGGGTCTATAAGGAAGAAAATAGAGGTAGGACTGTGGAGGAAAGGGAAGAAGAGAAGAAGAATAATAAGAATAAGAAGAGGTGGGGGAATAGGGGTTTAGGCATGTGAACACCGGGTAGGCATGTGGGAGCTGCAGGGGAAGGGAAGGTTGTAGGGAGGTGGTGGCATAGTTGGCTGGATAGGGAAGTGAAAGGCACGTGAGGAGGGAGGCAGGGTTGTTTGGGCTTGAAGAGGAAAGGGAAGTAGGCGAGGGGAGGTCAGTGAAAACTGCATGGCCGAAAAGGGGAAGGGAGGACCGTGTGCAGATGGTGCCATAAGACCTTGTTTGGGCCATAAGGCAAAAGGATAATAGGAGGGGAGAATCAAACGGGGGTGACACAGGGGGTTTGGGGAGTGTTTGGGTGTGTAGGGGTGCAAACGAGGAAGGAGAAGAAGAGAAAAAAAGGAGGTGGGCTAGGTTGTTTGGGCACAAAGAAGGAAAGGAAGAGAAGAATGGAAGGAGGTGAGCTAGGTTGCCGAGTCACAGGGAAGGAAGAAAAGGAAAGGAAGAGGATTGGGCCGAAGTGCGAGGGAGAAAGAAAAGGAAAGGAGGAGAAAAAGAAAAGAGAAAAGAAAGATAAAAGAAATAAAAAAGGAAAAAAAATAAGAAATTAAATTTAGAGTTAGAATTAGAATTAGGTTAAATTTAGGTTTAGGATAAAATTAATTATCCTAATTTAGGCTATCCTATAAGGAAAAATAAAATGAGTGAAAATATATAGATTTAGGATGGATTAAAATAAAAAGAAAAGATAAATTTATTTTAGAATTTATTTGGGTTTGTAGATCAAATGTTAACAAATCAATTAAATTAATATTTAAGGGTTATTTCAAAATATAAATAAATTAAGATTAATATTAAATAATATATCAGGGCACTACAAGTAGCCAAAGAAATTATCAAAGTTATTGTTGAAGCTGTAAAAGTTGATGAAAAAAGAAGGCATGTAAAGGCCAATAAATAAGGTATAGCCAATGTAAGACCTTATAACTACTAAAGATAAAGGAATAAGTGACAAGGATCTTGAGTTAGCCCCCTTAAAAAAGGTACTAAGATGCAAATAGACAGAGTGATGGTATGGGTTGTTTAAAAGTACTAAGATGTAGTACTCATGCCTTGAATTCCTTGGAAAACCTTTGCATATGTAATCACTACTACAAATACGGGAAATAATAACGGGACATTAATAACGGTAGTTCGAAAACCGTTGTCAAACGCGTGAAAATTAATCGGCGGGAAGTTTTGATAACGGTTCTAGTTAAAAACCGTTATTAAAAGGGCAACGTTAAAATTTGGACGGATGTTTTAATAACGGTTTTATATAAACCGTTATTAAAAGAGGATTTAATAACGGTTCATATTAGAACCGTTGTCAAAAGTCAGAAGCTTTTAATGACGGTTCTTCCAGGAACCGTTATTAAAAGATGTTTTAATGACGGTTCTCTCAGGAACCGTTATTAAAAGATGTTTTAATAACGGTTCTCTCAGGAACCGTTATTAAAACCCCAAAATCAAACTTTTATTTCTCGCTCGGTTCTGTTTCGTGCCAAAATTTTCAGACTCTCTGCACTTTCGTTCTCTTGCTCTCCTTCCTTCTCCTTACAAACCCTCGCACCGCCAACTCGCACCACCAGGCTCCTCTCAAGTAAAGGAAACCCTCGCACCGCCACACCTCTGCTATTATTCTGAAGCTAGCTGGCACTTGCACCTTCATCCTCCGTCGTGTTTGAAGCCCTTGCCTCTCTCAACATTCTGACCGTCGTGTTTGTAGCTAGCTCACTTTATGTATGTGTTTGTTCTTCCTCTCGTAACTTTTTATCTACTTATATAAATACATGTCTGTCGCCAGGGTTTCATTCGAAAATGTGTTGTTGAATGTGTTGGCTGAAAATTTTGCTGTTTGTTGTTGAATTTGTTGCGTTATTGTTATATATTAACAAATGCATGTGTTGGCCGAGAGCTTTACATATTATTGTTGTATTTGTTTGTTTGGAGAATATAGATTCAACATTATTTAGAGCTACAACCATAATAAACAAAAGAGAAGACATTATTGAGGTTATTTAGAGCTAGATTCAACTGTAAACTTTGGAGGGTCATAACTTTTTCGTGCGACCTCGGATTTAAGTGATCTAGGAGCCGGTTTGGGCAATATCGGAGCCCAAAAAAGGCCGTTTTGGCCTCTAAATTTAGGTTTTTTTGTGATACAACCTTTTTTAGGGCCTTTTTTACAAATTGAACCTTTAATTTAGGGTATGATGGTGTTATATAACCTCTTGATTATAGTGGTAACATATGTTGCCTACCTTTGTATTATTTTTTATGTAGGGTAATACATGTTTTCATTTATTTTAGTTTTTACTTTTATCAGAATTATTTTTCCTCTATTGTTTATCTCTTTATTGTAATTATGGATGAGATAAGAGCTTTAGGTACCTCCAAAATTGAAGATCTTCGAGACAAAGGAACTTAGATGATGATGATGAAATTGAAGTTTTTAAGGGTTCAAGTGAAGAAGACGAGCAATGGATCTTATAGTCTAGAATAGATTGGTCAACATAGATCCAAACCATGTATGTTTGCTTTTCCATATTTTTCTATTAATGAATCATGACATACCTAATGGCTAACTGTATATTAATTGAAACATGGGTGTTGTAGTTTTTCACCGATGACTATGCACGTGGCCAGCAATATAATGTTGATCAAATTGATGAAGTTAGAGGCCAAGCATGTGCACTCATTCATTCGGTAGCGATCTATATATTCTACATGCATTTTTAGGTTTGTATTTCGTTTACCAACCTAGATATGTGAACTCTTTACTTTGGGGTGTAGAGCTACCAAGTTGTGGTATGCCCACTAATTTTATTGCAAGTATAGTTGGTGTATTGAGACATGCATACCAATTATAGATTGATTGAAATTATGGTGTGATTGTAGATTTGGTATGAATTGATGTTGTTTTACATTGCAGATTTGGTAATTGTTTTAACATACAGATTTGGTAACTGTGTATGTGGGCAGAAACAAAACTGCAAAAAAAAAATGGAGTTTTAATAACGGTTTTCATAAGAACCGTTATGAAAACCTACGTTTTAATAACGGTTTTCATCAGAACCGTTATTAAAAACTGGAGTTTTAATAATGGTTTTTAAGTAAAAACCGTTATTAAATATGAAGTTTACGCACATATTCGCGGGTTTTTGTGTATTTTTCATGACGGTTATGAACCGTTATTAAAGATTTAATAATGGGCGATTCAATAACGGTTGAAAACCGTTATTAAAACTATAAAATAACCGTTATTAAAACCCCTTTCCGTGGTAGTGAATGGAGGAATAATTTAACAATTAAGTTTGTTGATGTTTGTGTCTCATAGGCCGAGTGTGGCATTTTGTTAAGTTTGGTTTTACACATTGGATTTTTTATATTCAAGATCAACTCATTATATGAGTTTTGGCTTTGTAACATAAAATCAAGCCAAGTTATCCTAACTAGAATCAACCCATGAACCAAAGTCATGTAGATTTGATTTTCACTGGCATAATTAGTAACTTCACATAGTTTTACCTAGAATAAAGTTGCCAATACCCTATTCTTTTAAACTCAGGTGTTCCAACCATTTGGAACACAATAAATAGTATAAAAATTATAATTATAATTCCATATCCATCTAACCAATAACTTCTCATCTACCTTTATTGTGTACATGTACTTTTATTTAGTTTCCACTATTCCTTTTAACAATATTTATTCTTTATAATATGAAACCTAACATCAAATTATTTCTAAAGGTTATTAAGGCCCTAAATATTCATTCTTATGGCGATGATAAATGGATTTCTAAGGGAAATAAATACTAGTGCTGGTACCACTTTCTCTAACAACTCATGAACTATGAAAGGCATTTTCAAACTATATTTCTATTACTCTAGTTTTTACATTGATATCCATCAAAGGGAAGTATGAATCAATATGAGAAATAGGATCACCATAAAAGACTTGGTAATAGGGCAAATACTAGAGGCATATCTTATTTGGGAATCATATTTATCATCTTGATCCCTAACCTCTTTTGTTAAAGTATGAGAGATAAGAACTTGTATAAAACTCTTGTGAAGGTGGAACCATGAGGCATGCTTCTAACTTGACTACCTTACTCTTGGGTTCCTAAAGCTTGAATTAAGGCATTTTTTCTTCCACTTTCTTTGACTTGCCATGCCTTTAGACCTCATATTATTAGATAAATGACTATACTTAGCTAGATATAATACATGATATTCAAATATCAAAATGTAAATATTTCTAATACCTTGTATTTTTCTCAAATATTTGTTTTTTTGGCTCATTGATAGCCTTTATTATTGCTATATTGATCCTTGACCTCATCTAGATATCTATTCATATGGGAGTTATCTATGGATTACTCAAATTTTCAACTCATTCCCTTACCTCTTTCTCCTTATGCATCAAGTTAAATACCTAGTTAATATATATTATTTGAAAAGTAATAATAGTTATATTAAGGTATTGATTTCTTACCAACTCCCTTTTGGTTTCCTTATGGATGCCATGGGAGTTCTTATAATGTATAAAATTTTCAACATATCTTGTTATTCCTTTAAGATATTCTCATGTATAAATAAAAGGTTATATAGAAAATTAGTATATGATAAGAGGTACATTTTGAATTTTAACATATATTATGAGTTGTTACATACCCTAACGTTTTTTGAAATCTGATACCTAATAATCTCAACACAAGTTTTCTTACTAATCATGCCCAAATAATCTCTTGGGGGCTCTAAATGATAAGTTATACATGGTTTGATCATATGATGTGTGCTCAAATCAGACATAGCTTTCTAACACGTGGCACAATTTTGAAGTACAATATTCTTACAACATTCTATCATATCAAATCTAGACCGTAGAATAATAAATAGAATTAGTATATATAAACTAATGGGTTATATATATACTCTAATGGTTTGTATATTCTTATCATACTAGTACATCATCCCGCAACTTATCCTTCAATTTGATAGGGACATATCTCTAATAATGAGTGGGAATAGGAACTCTTGTACAAGCATCGACATAAGTATAACTAACACAATTGGTATCATTCTCTCCATTCAGTACCTTTAACTTGGTAAGCTGATCAATAGGCAATATGATATTATTGCCTCTCAACTCTATAATTTTTGGCATCATAACTCTTCTTCTATTTCCTTTACATCTCTCTTCGAATAACCACCACCAAATGACATGCCTAAAACTAAAACCATCAAAGAAAAAACCTACTAATTTGTGACCCATGTTACCCTAAATTAAAAAAAAAGGAGCAAAATTACCTAAAAATAATAATATCAACATAACAATAATGGTAACATTAAAGGCTACTATATAGAAAAATAATTTTGAATGAAGTGTAGAAAAAATAAATGCTACTATATATTAAATAATGGTATATTAAACATATTACACTAATAGCTACAAAAATTATAACAAGGAACTTCTAATGATATACAAAACACATTAGAAAATAAAATTGAGGAAGCATGTTCACGTTCTAAGTAGTAAAAATATGGTAGAAATTGACAATACTAAGTTAATATTTAGCAATAAAAAAAGAAGAAGAGAAACTCACACCAACTCAACTAGAAGAAAGACGTCAAAAGAAAAGGAAAAGAAGATCAATGGTATGTCGCAATGATTGAAGAAAAAGAAGGAGGAGGAGGATTGTGGAGGCGGTAATGAAGGAACTATAATAGGGAAGAAATAATAATTTATACAGATGACAATAATGAAATGTCTTTACTTTTGGATGTAAAATAAAATTTTGAATTAGGTTAAAGTGAAAAGTGTAGACAAAGGAATAAAAGATTTCAAAAGCATATATAAACAATAGTTCTAGGGAAGTATTGTCCTTACCCTTAGGGGGGGGGGGAAATCTCATTAAGGTATGACACTGGTTCTTCTTAGAAATCATTTATACTATTCTCTAGTGAACCACTTTTAAAACACATAATATATAGTGTCATACTATTCCAACCATTAACTATACCCTCCCCTATTAATCCATTTCTCAATCCATTTTTTAAGTTGATAGGTTATATATAGTTGTCCTTATCAAAACAATCATATATAAGATACCATATATATATATATATATATATATATATATATGGTATCTTATATATATATCAAACAAAAAATTAGTTAAGCATTATATTAAGTCAAATATGACAAGCATAGTTTGTAAAAACATCCACAAGCGAAATGTAAGGACAGTATTTCCTTATCAAAGAATTATACTAACATTGTCTTATATAATTAATAGAAACATGCTTAACTAGGTGGAACACCAATCTAAGCTTTCATTATTGAAATAAAAATTATTACTTGTTCTTCAAATATCATATACTTTGGTGTCCAGCAAGCATTAGATGACCTCTACTTTCTATTTAGTATGTCCATAAACCATGATTACTAAATGAAGAAACCCTTACTAACCTAAAGATCTTCTATATCTTCCAATACATCTTATAGTAGTAGGAGAAATCCTCCCTATCACTTGATAATTGACTATTAAGTGTTGCATGACTTCTATCTAATAACAAAACATACATATGGTATCATTGATGAGGTGGAATCTATGCACGAGCTATTTTGTTGCTAACCATTATCGAGTTACAAGCTAAAAAATGAGTTTGCATTTTCGAGCTCCTAGATTCTACCAAACTATTCTCCACTAAGGCCAAGGTTCACATCTCCTTCTAATTTCATAAATGAAACTAATTTCATAAGGTTCCTTTGACATCATCGAAGAGAAGATATGCATCAAGTCATCTTAGAGCTTAAAAAATGCATCTCGTAGTCCATGCATTAGTAGTAGAAAGTTGAACATAGAGGACATCTTCACTTCTTAAGTAACAGGCATGAAATTATTGAACCCATAAGGTATCCTTCTTCCGTACACTATTCCATATGAGTTTCCTAATAGCCATAGTGTTCCACTTATCAATATCCAAAATGCACACCCCCTTCATTATTTGGTAAGCAACAATCCACTAAGAAGATTTCAAATTTATGAGACTTGATCCCTTTTCATATCCAAATGAAGTTATGACAAAGGGCAGTGATTTGGTTTATCAACTTTTTTGGATGAAGAAATGTCTGATTGTAGCATATTTGTATACCAAATAAAACACTATTAATGAACTGCAGCTGCCTTGCATAAGGCATAAGTTTTGAGGTCCGGTGAGAATTTTTGCTAGTCATTTTTGCAATGAGCTCACCTATTTCGTGAGACTTAAGTTGAGAGTCAGAAGTAGGTAGGCCCAAGTATTTAAGGGGACATTCTCTAGCTTGAAAAGATATGTTTAGTACCAAGGATTCAAGGAGCTGAGGAGGAATTCCACTATAGTATACCTGTAATATACTTTTTTTTCTTTAGTAGTGTTTAGCCTTATCTTAGAAAAATTCTACTCTTTATTGGATTTTGTTTGGTTTTGAACCAATGAAATCCCTTTAGTTTTGGTTAGCATGCACCTTATCCCTCTAAGAGACTTTAAGGTTTTGTGCATTAGGCGACGTTACATCACATGATGTTTAATGATATAAGTTCCTTTTAATGTTATTTTTCCCCATTTGTAGGCATTCTATGATCAAGAACATGATCTCCCATGCTCCTTGAATCCTTGGTGTTATCAATGTTATCGACATTACATGGTGATCCGATGTTTATTGTGACATCATTTTTTTTAATCTTGTCATCTTAAACATGCTCTTTTTGTTCATTAACAAAATACCCTATGTTATTTTATAGTACTTTATCTTAAGTTATAATAAAGGTTTTTGGTAGAAATTAATGACCAGATGATATATTATGTTATTTTAGCTCATTTGACATATTTTTTAAATCAAAAATATAAAATATTAGTAAAAGATAATCAAATAAATAAAACAATGTAAATAAATATGTTAAATTATTAATATAAATCACGATGTTACGTTGAATAAAATCACTGCTTATTGATGAACTCATGTCTACCGTCGAGTGAACGACAGCTGTGATCTAGGTAGCTGCTGTATGTATAAATGTCGAGAAAGACTTATGAACCTTAACATCTACCAAAAGTAGACAGCTGTTGGAATTGGAAGCATAGGGAGAGGTAACTGTTTGGGGAGACAGTGTAACGCAGCAGATGATGATATTTGATCAAATGGTGAATAAAAAGCATAGACATACGGTCTAAAGGGCAAAAGCAAAGATGTCAGTACTGCATGCTTATGTTTTACCTTTGTCATACGATTTCAATATTCTGACTGACATCCGTAACAGTGTTTACATACACAGCATGTTATTTATGTGTATGCATTATTTCATGTCAAAAGGCACTAATTCGTAGCTTATATATACGAGGAGAATATATAATGTATAAGGAAACTACTGAAAGGGTAGGAAAATTAAACTAAAGCCCTGATCTTCGTGGCTTATTTTTTTGTTGGTATAATCTAAATAATTTTTTTCAACGAGTTGTTGTTTTTATATTATTATTATTATTATTATTATTATTAATATCATAATTAATATTATATCTATTAGTATTCTTATGACCACCATTATTATAATTGTTATTATTAATTTTAACTATTTTTATTATCAAAATTTTACTTATCTAGTCTAACTTAATAAACGAAAATTTTAAAGCTTGGAAGAACATTCCTTAAAGCTAAGCAAAAAAAAAAAAAAACTAAGAATGGTTCATAAATTTTTACCTAAAAGACAGTTATCACTAGATATAATTTATGTAGAAGTTATTAAACATATTTCATATAATCATCTGCCATTATTTATCTTCCTTTATATCCATTTTCCTGCTGTTTCTCGTTAAATTAATACAAATGAAAATGATAATATTTTTCACAAACCCATACAATAAAGTTCTACAAATTTTTGCTTTAAAATTTGTAAAATAATTTATTATTTATTAGTGGAATTTTTTTCTTCAAATTTAATTTAATCCACCTATATATATTCACAATTTTGTGTATCGTTGATGTTAAAAAATAATATAGTAAATTTTCTCTCAAAACCAATCCTCAAATCATTTATGAAACATGAATACACATTGTTAGTATAGAGATATATATTAGTCATAATTATTAATCCCTTTATTCCACTTTATTTGTTGCTGTCTTAAAAGTGCCCTTAAGATTTTAATTATAAAATATAAAATATTTTACTTTCTTAAAATACTGGAATTTTATATGGCCACTTAGCTATCTCCATGAAGAAGGTTGTTAATGTTGATAACAAATAGGACTTCCATCATACAACATAAAATTAAGAACGTGGTATTATAGTTAACTAATTTAATTACAATCCCATGCAATGCATGGTTATTTTTTTTGATTAATTGGTATTACATCCCAGAAAACCATAAGGCTTAACACATGAGAACTCTTAAGTACATAAGACTCTTAAGAAATCAGCGCTTGGATATTATGGACCACCTCCTCTGCTCGATAGGGAAATTCTTTCCTACCATTTCTGATCCAAAACCCAATACGCATCTTTATGAGCATGATCATCCATTTTCTGCAAACATCGACCTTTTCAAAAATTTTCTTATTTATGGATTCCCATATTGTACCTATGATGGCAAATAAGGCCGCTTGCCAAATCTCCCCTCTCAAACCTTTGCTGGACACTCCAAACCAAGCCCTAGCATTGTGTTCCACAGTCTCGGACGTTACCCAGTAGTACCCCATCCATTCACAGATCTCGTACCAATGCATGGTTATTTTTATCAGAGTCATATTTTCTTTTTTATGAAATTTGATATATCTAGGCTTTTTTGGTTGGTGGGGGGGGGGAGCAATGCATAGAGGAACATATTAAAAGTTTTAGCGCCTAATGGAATAATTATTATGCCTATTTTATTAATCAAATACAATTTGTTAAGAAATTAATACTTAATTGGAATAAGATATAGTAATTAAGTAACCTCATATATAGAAAGTGATATTAAATATATATTATAATCAATCAAGATTATATTTAGAGAGGATACTATTTAATTAGGAGGGTGGAATATATGGATATATAGGGGTTTTATTTACTAATTTAAAAAGATAAATTATGAAAATTAAGATAAATACTTTAAAGAAAAAAGGTAAAGTAACATAAAAATATGTCTTCCGTCGTTAATATAAAATTAGTATGTTATTTTATGAACTATTATTATTAATGTTGACATTTTTAAAATGCGTAAAATTAATGTGGGGTAGAGTAGGGATGACAATTTTTCCCGCTAGTTTGGGATTCCGTCGGGAATTCACCGTTCTGGTTTGAGTTCAGGGAGAAAATTCAAGGATCGGGTTCGGGGATTTTTAACAAGAATTTTTTAGGAGACGGGTTTGGAGTCCTCATCCCCGAACCCGCCCTGAATATATATTTTTTTAATATATTTTTATAATTATATATATATATATATATATATATATATATATATAATTTTTTTATAAAATATAAATTAAAAGTATAATATATAAAAAAAGGCTTAAGGATCGAAGATGGAATCGGGGATCGGGTATAGAGTTAGGTCTCAGGGATCGAGTTGGGTTTCAAGGTAAAAAAATAATTTGGAGATAAAAAATAAATCGAGGATCAGGTCAGGTACGAAAATTTGATCATCGTGGGAATCAGATCGGAGACTTCCCGATAAAAAAAAATCGAGGATTAAATTGGATTCCAGAATTATTTTTCTTATGAGATTCGGGGATGGGTCCCCTTCCCGGACTTATTCTGTTGCCATATGCAGGGAAGAGGAAATTTGAGTTATCACTTCATCATCTTCCACTCCAGTCATATATATATATATATATTATATATATATATATATATATATATATATATATATATATATATATATATATATATTATATACACACTAATTGCAACACTTTCTTAACGTTTATGGAGATAGGAAAGACATGAATCCGGGATTCATAATCAGCTTTAGCCTTCTTTTACTGTGCAAATTCTGCTCTTGACTGACAAAGAATCTAACGAAAGCAACAGCAGAACATTTTGTAGAAAGTGAGATTTAAATGAAGCAGAGATTTAATGGTCTCGCCTTGGTGGGGTGACAATAAATGAAGACGGAGGAAAAAAAAAGACGTACGCGCTGGAGTCTGGACTCGGACTCTCGCACGTGGGTCGGGGGAGTGGGATGGAGCCGCGGAGTTTGGGAAGAAGAAAGAAAGAAAGAAAGAAAAATTTAGAGAGAGAAGATGGTCGGAAGAAAGCTCAATAATGATATAATTTAAGACATACAGGAGTCTCTGTGTGCGCGTGTGTGTCTATACACGCACAGAGAGGGAATAGTACTTCGTCTTCGTGTGTGCGCTTGTGTGGGCGAACGTGACTTAGTAGTCCGCTATCATCCTCCCCGGCAGCGTATGTGTGCTTGCTTCACGCAAGCGGGCTACCCCTCCCTCCCTCCC
>CM077819.1:20272500-20440000 GCA_039764185.1 Tamarix austromongolica
TATAAAGAAAGTGCGTCAAATTCAATTAGCAAATTCCTTACTTCTAAGGTTCTAGTCATATGCAGGTCATCCATTAGGGTCATGCTTAGTATGTCCTAAGAATCGAGATGACTATAGAATCCATTATTATCCATAGTTGGGAAGAACAAGTCCATCCCCAGAGTTCTTGCCTTCTTGGTGTTACAACTAGTTATTTTGTTGTAGCAAAATTGTATATCGTCACAAATTGGATCATGTACTGTACACAGGTAGAGATTATTACATGCACCAGGTGCATATACCCAATCATCGCACCTTTAGTGTATTTTGGATATATATTTAGTTCAATAATAGTGTACCTATAATTAATTATATTATACTTATCATTATAAATGTACATTATAATTAATTTAAGATACAATATAATTGTGTATTGATAATTATAACACAATTAATTATAAATACAATATAATTATACTAAAGGTACACCTAAAGTTTACTAAAGGTGTATTAGTTTGGTGCATGCACATAAACTCACCTAATAAATTATTTTATATGAGTGACACAATAACCGCTTATAGATAAGTCATTGATAACTTGTTGGTTTTCCATAGAGGTCTCAATGGGGTTAAGTGAGTTGGAGTTGGGTTAGGTTATAATAGGGGTAGGTTGATAGCAAGTAATTTTTCTTTGAAGGTTAGTTTTGGGTTATTTCAAGTCATTTTATTTATTGGGTTGAGATAGACTCAAGCTCGGATCGTTGTAGATTCGGATGATATCGAGTTAATTTGTCTAGCCAGGATCGGATTGAGCTAGCTCGAGTTTGAGTTATTTTAGAATAAATTGACAGGCGTGATTGTTTTGGGTTAATTTAACATGTTATGTCAGGTTCGGGCGGAGCTAATCCCAGATCTTCTATTTTTTTTTAAGTTGTTGTCAGACATAGTTGTTGGTTGGTGTGGATTTTGTGGGCGATAGTCGGTGCTATTTCCGCCCTTCTATTAGTAGCTTTTTAAATAAGCGGATGTAATGGAAATCTTTTTGGACATGATTTGCTTTGTTAGTTGGTTTATATCTCCTAACTGTAATAGTTAAAAATTTGCTTTTTTATTTTTCCATTTTCTTTATTTAGTTTTTTTTTGGGTAAGCAAACAATATTTCTTATTTATTATTGAAGATGTTGGAGAATTTAATAACTATTATCATGTTGTGTATTTACTTTCCAGTTGAATAAGTTTATTAATGCATAAATCATTTTATTTTATTTTATGTAAAAAGTTCTAAAGTAATGATCAAAATGATTCGAATAATGGGTCACTACTTGCCATACATGGATGATGACAGCAGAGGAATGTATAAACTATGCTATAATGATTTGCTAAACTAGTTTGTTAGATGAATAATATTAGTGATCATGTATATATGTTCATTTTGTATTATAGGATGTGTTAGATGTGTTTGTGTATAAGTTGTAAGCTTGTGGAATTAGTTAGGTACAAAAAATAAAGATATCAAAGATTTGTCTAATATGCACTCTGACTACCAAAATTAGTCAAACTTATTGATATTATAAATAAGTATTAAGTTTAACTTCATTTAAGCATAAGTTTGACTTCATGTAAGTATATAATTAAATAATTATGTTGCTAACCATTAATTACTAAGAATTTTTCATGTTGTGTTTTGTGCCGAAAGGTTGTGAAATTAGGATGTTTAGAGTAAAGGTAAAGCTTTAAATGAATAATAAAATATATGTAATTTTTTTTATTACCATAATGAATTAATTTAAGATGTAAACGGAGCGGGTTCATAGCTGATACGCCTATATTTGTATATGTAACCGATAACAAAATTTGTATCTAAATCCATATTTGTACCCAAATGCATATCCACTAATATATCCATATCCGTCAGATATTTATTACCAATTAGATAATCCATTTGTCTGTTAACAAATATTATCTAATGGGAAAATTAAATACTCGACGGATAAATCCATTTAAGCTTAAGCCAAATAACAATTTTAACATTAACATTATGTTATATTTTTGTTAAAATTAAGGACAAAAGAGTAATGATAGCTATGATAAATGGGTACGGATTTGGATACCACTTACCCATTTCTACACCTAAACTTGACAAGTCTTTTCTTCCATCATTCATATCCATTTAAGTTTTTATCAGATAAAATCCAACGGATTTTGGATAAAAATCCGTATCATTTACATCCTTAGAATTAATATTGCATTTTTTATTATTAAGTGAGGTTAATGTTGGATCGAGTTAGTGTTATATCGGGTTTGAAAACAACCCTAGAGGTAGTGAATAGGGTTTAACAGAAAGGTTCTCCCTTTTATATTTTGAACAAATGACATGTTTTTATTGATGATTACTTTTCTTTTGATTTATAAACTTTAAAATCTTAATGACCTTCTAAGACATGATTTACAACTTGACCTATTTATCTTCTTTTTATTTATGAACCTTACAATATCAATGACCTTCTACAACATGATTTACAACTTAATCTATTTATCTTCCATAGACTTTTGACAAAAATCTCTCAAGAATGATAGATTGTAACACCCCCAAAATTCACTCCTGAATTTTTTTTTTTAAAAGGATAAAGCGGAAGCTAGAAGAGAATTTGGGGAATGTTACCGCCACATCTAACACAAGATAAATGTACACCATCTATCTTATGCTAGATGCAAGGCTAAATCTGTCAAACAAAACTTTAAACATCAATGCCGTAAGGATAAACTCCCACAAGGAGGTATCCACAGGCAGATGGCAAGTGAATCAATTCACTAAATAAAATCATCGCTGAATTGATCAGCGGAACCTGTGAAATAAATCCGAATTTTATAAGCTTATCAGAGTACGAGAAACTGAAAGGTAATTACAATACCCCTGATATTTTAAATACAACACTTGAAACTTCCAGACATAAATACAGTTAAACAAGACCAATCCCGATAGATCAAATTCCGGATTGCCTACTCTCTCAAGTCAAGTCTTCCACCCAAATATAATATTCGAACTGAAACCTGCACAATAGATCTCCTCCCCACCATCAGTGGATCATCACAGGACCCATTCAATCAAGGTAGCATCAGTACGGGTCCGGTACTGAGTAAATCAAGACCACCCAACTCAGGGAAGGAAACATGAAACACATAAGATATGAAAGACTATAGCTTACAATTCTTATACTCAATTATACATGTATTACATACAATAAAATATAGGATCACAGATTCATACTTATGAGTACATTACTAGACATGACAGCACATAAGATATAAGCGTATAAGAAATCACGATTGCATGCTAAGCAACACCCATCCAACAATCTGATAATAATCACTATTACATCCGATTTTATTTACTTACGATGAGTTCAGGGACCCCACTATTCTTAAACCGGTGGAACGGTCTGAAGCACCTCTCGGGGACAACACACCCGAGCCACTATTATCATCCGATGGAACGGATCCTACACCTCGCAGGGCAAAATGCTCCTGAGCCACTATTCTAAACCGGTGGAACGGCTTGAAGCACCTCTCGGGGACAACACACCCGATCCACTATTATCATCCGGTGGAACGGATCCTACACCTGGTCCTGACTCACGTAATCTTCCACTTTAAATAATTAGTGTCTTATTCATTACTTAATTCATATCATATTCTTATTCACGATGAGTATAGGGCCCCACTATTCTTAATCCGGTGGAACGGACTGAAGCACCTCTCAGGGACAAGTCACCTGAGCCACTATTATTGTCCGGTGGAACGGACTCTACACCTCTCAGGGCAAAACGCTCCTGAGCCACTATTCTGAACCGGTGGAACGCCTTGAAGCACCTCTCGGGGACAACACACCCGAGCCACTATTATCGTCCGATGGAACGGACCCTACACCTCGGCCCAACTCACGTGATCTTCCACTTTAAATGATTAGTATCTTATTCAATGATTTTAGCCGACCGTAAATCAGGCCCACATAAATTATTCTCTAACATAAGGATATAGCATAAGGTATCAAATATTTCCAAATCCATACTCAACACTTCACATACTCAAATACATACCATATTCAACGTTATACTAACATGCATTAGCATTAAAGCTATGAATTCACACATACATAAAATTACCATACAGAACACAGCATATACTTGACATGATTAAATAATCGATAGGCATACTTATCACCTTTCACTTCAAACAGACATACATCCAAATTCCGCCATAAGTAAAGGTAAGTAATGACTTACCTCAATCCAAAGCTAGCTAAGCATATTGAGAAAGAGGGAGAGCTATCGAAGGCTCAACAATCCACGAGAAAATTTTCCTAGATCGCCGATAGAAATCGGAACTAGGTTAGAAACCATCTTATCAATCAATAATTCACATATTCAAATTAAATAAACACAAACGAACACAAATGATCTTTCTTGAAAAACGTGTCCAAAAATTAGGATTCAAGAACGTAGCTCTATTAAGATTAAGATTAAGATATAAATCAAATGATTTAAAACCGAAAGACAGAAATCGATTAGATAAAAGACACACAATATAATCAATTTTATAAAACCATCCCTTAAGATTAGGGTTTTTAATGCCTAAACTACGAATAGACTAAATCACTTTGATTACCTCAAATTGATAGTTTTAAAACATAATTAAACTAATTTGAGATATATCTAGATAATAAATTTCAACAAAACAATCTTCCTGGTAGCCAATTTAAGATGATCCGTTTTCAAAATTAGGGTTTTAAAGCCAACGACAAAACTCAGGTAATTCAAATCAATTAATTCCAATTAAAGGTATTAGAATACAAATAGGATCATTTCAACTAATTCTATAAATTTAATTTTAGAAAAACAACTATACAAATAACCAATTTCATAATCTCACTTCAAATCTAGGGTTTTAGGCCCGAAAATACAATTCGGTTGAATTCTATTAATTTAATCAAATTGAATGTTTAGAAATACAATTAAACACATTTTATAACATATCATATAATCAACTGCTCAAACTAATAAAAGAAATACCCAATTCAGCATAATTAGTGTTTTTGGGCCCGGAACGCAAATCCGATCAATTCTTGCCAAAACATATAAATTGACGGTTCGGAAATGAAATTAAATATATTCTAATATAAATTATATAATCAATTGAATAAACCGACCCGATTACACAATCCAATTTAGCCCCGCAAGAGTTTTGACCTAAAAATCCAATTCCGATTAATTACACACAATTTTCCCAAATCAACACTTCTGATATGAAATTAAATACATTTCAAATGATATTGTAAAATCAATTGAGCGAAACGACTCAATTACGCAACCCAATTTCAATACACACGAATTTTGACCTAGAAATAAAATTCCGATTGATTCCGCATAAATTTATCAAATTGACGGTTCCGACATGAAATTAGATACATTTAAAAACATATTGTATAATCAATTTATCCAAAATCGCCAAATTGGTCGGATCCGAAAAATTTGGGCATAACCCGGCCTAAAATTCAATTTCCCAAATTTTCAACACAAACCATACAATTAACATATTCAAATCAATCTTACAGCACATATATACATAATACAACAATTAATTTAGCTTATCACAAGCTAAATCACACTCAATGAATCAAATTCAATATTAGGGTTTTCGGATATTTATACCAAACGGAAATCAACGAATCGGGACAAGGGAAGGCCGGAGGAGTTTCGTCGGAGGCCGGAGGTGGCTCGCCGGTGGTCAGCGAGGCTCGCCGGTGACCGGGCGATGGCGGCGCAGCCTGCGTTTGCTGCTCGTCGCTGCTGCGGCGCGCGGTTGCTGCCGCCCTCTTCGACTGTTGTGCGTGGCTGGTGCCTGCTGCGGTGGTTAGGAGACATCGACGGCCGGCGAAGGAGGAGCAGGGAGGAGGAGGTCGGGGTTTCTGGGCGCAGAGCAGAGAGCAGGTCGGGAAAAGGGAAGAGAATGGGAGAAGAGAAGAGAAAGGGAAAGAAGAGAGGGGGGTCGAGCACCGGTCGGTCGGGGTAGGGCTTTTTTTTTTTTTTTTAAATACACATATAAAATAAATACTAAAAGTATAAAATTATTAATGGAATATTTTATCTAAAATTCATTAAAAAAATTTATTTCATAAGATTCCGAAAGCTTAAAATTAATAAAAAGATATATAAAGAATTTCGGAAACATTTTCGGAAAAACTTACCAATGAACATAAAAATTTGTATTATTTACGGAAATATATTATAAGACCTCGAAATAATATTTAAAAGCATAAAAGTAAATATTTAAATTAAATTCTAATAAACCGAGACTAATTTAAATAATTTCCGAAATCGATTTTCCGTAAACCAAAAATCGTAAAACGGAAGAAAATTAATTCCGAAAAGAAATTCATAAATAAACTCCGAAAATCTTTTTAATTTAAAACTTCCCGAAGATCTTAACGATTTTCGAAAACGAATAAATTTAAAGTCAGAAATATTTTCTACGGATAAAATCATTAAAATAAATTTAACTATTCAAATAGAAATTCTATAATTTAAATAATATATTTCGTTAACGAAATATAACTCCAAAATAAAGTCGTAATCACATGACGAAGTTATAATCGAAAACGAATCTAAAATATTAAAAATCAAAACACGAGAAAGAAAGGAAATACATATTTTAACCGAAAATCGAAATCATAAGAATATAACAAAATCATGGTCGTGAACGAATTTATCCAAAATAGTTCGCAACGACGACGATTAATTAAATTCAAATATGAATTCGAAATCGTCGATAAATCCATAAAACGAATCAAAATTAAAATAATTAAATATTTACATCAAATTACACTAATAAAATCATTAGGCTTAATAAAATTAGGTTTCAAAAATCCGGGGTATTACATAGATAGACACTTACCAACTCCTTTGTAATAAACTTTATTAGGTGGTTGTGATTATAATTGATTATCACTACAAATCAAGATATGAAAGTGTAGAAATTTATATGAGATGTAACATAGATAGATGTAACGAAAGATATTACAATTGTAGAGCAACTCTAGCTAAGTGAGTAATAAACACTTTTTAATAGAAACTCAAGATTCGAAAGTTAAGAGAGTTTGAACGAGGAATTAAATAATTTTTAGAGTAGATGATTAATTATACAGTAAAATATAATTGAAATGTTGTTTAATAAGTTCCAATGGAGCTTCTTGATATAGCTCACCCATGTGGGGTATCCATTGAACAAAAAAATGGCCAAAAAGTTGTCTATCCCAACAGGTAAAAAAATAAATATTTCATTCTGACCAGTCTATCGGTTTGGGAAAACCATTTGATCGATTGTATGGCTATTCAGTAGGTGTTTCAAACCATTCAACTAAATATGTTTAGACTTGAGATGATAAAGTTATTATTATACAAACCAGTTGATCGTGTTCATGTTATAATCAGTTCGTCCTACAAACATATATGAATAGTACTATGATTTAGTAAACCAGTAGATATGTCTTACAAACCAGTCGATTGGTTCCAAACTAGTTGATTGGTTTAGTGAAACTATTCAATAAATTTAAATAGAGATAAATGAGTTTATACAAAAGCAAAACCCATAGACTAGTTGGTCAAAACAGTTGATCTATTTCTAAATCAGTTGACCTATTTGGTGAAAATAGTTGATGAGTTTCTATAAAGATAGATAGGTTTCTTTAGGAGTGAAACTCATGGACTGGTTGATCAAACTAGACAATGGGTTTCCAAGCTAGTTGATCGGTTTGGTAAAACCAGTCAATGAGTTTAAAAAAAGATAAATGGGTTTTTGCAGGAGCTAAACCCATAATCTGGTTGTTCAAACCACTCAATCAGTTTGGGAAAAACTAGCCGATGAGTTGACAAATGAGTTTCTATAGAAGTGAAACCCATGGGCTGGTTGGTTAAACCAATAAATTAAATTGCTATGCTAATCAATTGGTATGAGTTCAATATGTTTAATGCTCTTGGTTTAAAGCATACCAATCGATCGGTCTTGGTTCCGATTAGATCCAAACAAGTTTTAAAATGGTTTGGAAAGATTTAGAAATCAAGATCAATCATGAATTTACATGAATTGAATTGAATTCAAGTGTTTTAAAAACTTTTTTTAAGGAGTTTCGATTGAAATAAGAAATTGCTCAACTTAATTCTTTAGAAGAAAACCTAAGATTTAGAAATATTTTTTTTAAACCTTGAGTCTTGGTAATCTTCATATGATCTTTTCTTGTGCTTTTAAACTTGATTGCTCTTTTAAATTTGCACTTGAGAAATGATTTGAGTAAGTGTGATTTGGTCTCTTTATTTGTTAATGATATTTCATTAACACTTAAGCAAACCCTTTAGTTCTCTAAACCTATTTGTTATTATCAAAATAAGGATAATTACATTATTTTACTCATGAGGTCAACAGGGTTAATATTGAAATTTAGGTTAATTTGGGTCACATACTATGTAATGCCTTGAATTTATCTAAACCTCATCCCGATTAATTAATATCGTAACCTAATCCTAATCTTGGGAAATAAATATCTCCACCTTATCCTAATTCTCTAACCCTATAATTTAACCTAATCCCAATTTATAGATAAATAATCTATCCTATTATCCTAACCTAATTTATATTGATCTCATACTAATAAAAAATTAAACATATTAACATCCTATTATTTTCACTCTTTTCCTTTTTCTCTCTTTTCCCTCTAGACCGATTCTTCCCCCTCTTCTTCTTCCCCCTTCTCCCTTCATGAAACATTATCCACAAAAAATGCCTGCACACCCATTACTCCTTACCACCTATCAGGCCATCCCCTACTTCCATCAACTCCCACCTCCTATGCATAAGAGTTGGGGTTGGAAAACTTCCCTCACACCTCTCCTCTTTTTCTACAAGTGCATGGGTATATAAATATATGCATACTCAATCAGCATTAAATTCCCCCGACCCTTTTTCTTCTCTCCCTTTTGTTTCTACAACCAACACACCACCATTTCCCCTCCTTCACCAACTCCTTACCATCGCAAAAAATCTTCCAAAAAGCCACCACCAGCTAGCCAAAACGAAAAAACCACACCATCATCGGCAACCTTTTTCATTTCTCCCTTACTAACTTAGGCCATCCTTGCCAAAACATCAACCCCAACCATTGACCAAAACAATCAAAGCCATCTTTTCCTCCTCCCTAGCCTCTATTGTAACAACCTTCTCTCCTTTCCCTTCCTTACTACAGTAACTCTCACCGCAACCCAACCCCCTCCCCTTTATAAGCCTTGAATAAATCTAACCCCTCCACTTTAGTAGCCTTGACCACAACCTTCTTTCTGTCCTTTAATGACCATAACTAAAGCCCTCCATCCACCCTTCGGTACCTCCAACCTAACCACACCACCACCCCATTGACTCCTACCACCAAACACTAGCCCCTTGATCGGCCTCCACTCCCATTATACCTCCCCTAGCAATGGCAGGTTATGCAATTGTTCACCCACTATTCCTATGGTAGCCCATCATTTTCCCTTTGTTTGGTTACATAAGTTTTTTCCAAATACTACCTTAATTGGTTAGGTTTTCCCCCTTATTTTAGCCTTTGAGTTCCTTGAATATTTACTTATTTATGTGGTTTAGTCCTAATGGTATTTTATTATGATTTTCTTGGGTGATTTCCTCATGATTCTAGAAGAGGTGGGATAGAATTTGCATGCTTAGAGACTGGAGTTATTTTTATAAGGATACTTGTTGTAGTCTAGGATTTTTTATTGCTAAGTGTTATGCATGATTTTTTATTGTATCATGTTACTGTTATTATGTGTGTTAATACATGATTGTTGACACTATAATAAGTGGTTGATATTACATGATAGAAAATGAGTAAGTGAAGATCACACGGTATTGGTATTTTATGTGGAAAAACCCTTAATGTAAAATATGGATGTATCATGGGTTTATTAATGGTATGATGAATGTGAAATGAGTATGATAAGATCTATGGAGAAAAATGTGGCTCTAGAAAGAGTGTTACTAATCACATATGATTCACATGAAATAAGGGTTTTGTTACCAATGAGGGCATTTTGGTCAACGCGGGTTAAATATGTGAATAATGATATATTAAGGTTTTATATCATCTAAAATATTCTAAGGAATTTATATGAAGTGTTTGGAGAAACTGTGAATGGCATAAGATTGATAAAGAATAAAAATGGTTTGATTTGGGAATAGTAACCCTAAACCGATGAGGCTATTATTACATGTGTGAAACGATAGATTTAGACCAAAAATTTGAATATGTTGTCAATATTAGTGTTCTAGGAATGTATATTGAATATGGTGATTCTTATATCTCTAAAGGAAAACTTATGATCGATTTGTGAAATTAGGGTTTATAAGCCTTAGGAATAGTAACCTTTGGGATGGAGTTATTATCATATCTGCAAGACCTTAGAGTTAGGCCTTAAAATTCAAGGATGTTGGTAATAATAATATTTTAGGAAGAGGTACTAAGTTTGGTAATTAAAAGAGTAATAGAAGAAGAGTTATGATAAAAGTGTAAAATTAGGGTTTTGGGGAAATAAAAGGGTCTGAACTCTAGAGATTGACCTTATGATCTTTGTGATGTTATTATCTATTTCAAATGTCTTTTGTACCTTTGAACTAATCATGAATAAGACATTAATCACTTAAAGTGAAAAATTACATGAGTCAAGCCAAGGTGTTTTTAGATACGTTTCACTAAACGATAATAGTGGCTTAGGTGTGCTATCTCTTAGAGATGTTTCAGACTATTTCATTGATTTAAGAATAGTGGCTCAAGAGTGTTTTGACCTGAGAGGTTTTTTATGGGTCTATTCTACTGAATGATAATAGTGGAATCGGTGTGATGTCCCTAAAAGGTACTTCAGTCCGTTCTACCAGATTAAGAATAATCAGGCCATATACTTACAGTGATTAAGAATGTGGATTGAGATAAGTAAACTAATGGATAAAAGATTAATGAATGATAATAGTGGCTCAGGTATGTTTTTCTTGAGAGGTGATTCAGACCATTCTACCAATTGAAGAATAGTGGATTACGAGTGTTCTACCCTGAGAGGTGTTAGATTCGTTCCATCATACGATAATAGTGGCTCAGCAGTGTTATTCCTAAGAGGTTCTCTAGACCATTTCATTGATTTAAGAATATGGGGTCTTGAACTCAACTAAATAAAAAAATAAAAATAGTTATATCTAATAAAGAGGCCTAGATCAATATTTACCTTGTGAGGCTTTACGTGTTTTGTATGTTTACTTATCATCAGCTATGAACGTTTGTATTTAACTATATCTTTAACTCGATAGTGTTGTTACTTTGCTTGGTATGTAGCTCATTCCCACGAGTAGAGGACCCTGCTGCTTTTATATAGATCTTTGAGAAATAGTCAAATGATTTTGCTACTTTTGATGTATTATATTTTGGAGGAGTGACTTTTTCCATACTGGGTGTTTAGGTAAAGAGTTATTGAAATGCCCCAAAAATTCTAATTTTATAAATTATAGTTAAATAAGATTTTATTAGAAAAATAATTTAACTAAATTAATTTTTATTAAAATAAAAGGGAATTAATTAGGGCTATTCAAGAAGAAAATAATAAATAATTTTTATTAGAAAAGTTTTGGTATTTTAGCTAATTAAGGATCTTATTTTAAAAATTAGTTAAATAAATTATTTTATTTAAAATAAGAAGGAGAAAATAGTTTCAAATTAATATTAATTTTATAAATAATTTAATTAGAGAAATTTAGGGTGTTTTGCTAATTAAAATATAATTTATGGAAAATCTTTCAAAAAACCCTAAATTTAGCCTAAAAAGGGATTTAAATATTATTTTATTTAAATATTATTATTTTTAACTATCCCAAATATTTTAATTAATTTATTTAACCTAACCCTCCTATTTTTCTTTTTTCTTTTCATTTCCTTTCCTTTCTTTTTCTTTCTTTTTCTTTCTTCTTCTTTTCTTTTTCTTTTTCCTCTCCCCCAAAGTGGGCCTGGCTCACAGCCCAATTCCCTTTTTTTTTCCTTTCCTTCGGCCATCCCAGCCTGCGCGACGCCTCATTCCTTTCTCGTTGCACTGCGTCTTGCCCATGTGTTTTAATGACCGCGCTTGAACGACCGACTCCCCTTCTTTTCTTTTCCTTTTTTTCTCCCTCGAACCGCCGGTTCGCCCCTATCTTTTTCTTCCTTCTTCCCCAGCCCCGTTCGACCTGCAACCTCCGCTACCACCCAGCCGAGATTTTCGCTGCCAACTTCGCCGTTGATCTGACCAATCTTTCTCCTCTCTCCCTTGCCGATTCAACAGCCTCATCAGCCCAAACTACTTCTCCCATTTCTCACGCGATCCCCTCCCTTTTTTTCCTATGCAACCCTTGCCCCGTTTTGACTCCCACCGGCCAACCTGGCCGCCGGTGACCCTAACCCTACATGCCTTACCCCATAACCGACCCATAGAACCCTAAACTCCCTTCTAAAATCTATAAATACCCCCCATAATCAGCAATGGTCGAGCTTTTGATTCTTACCAAGAATTTTCCGACCTTACCGTCGCCACCCCTTTAGATGCCAGCCCTGCCAACTTCGGCCAACTCCGCCACCCACTCTGCCTACCAAACTCTTCCTTGTGCCGCCCTCTAGCTAACCAAACGTCCCATCTCCCTCGATTTTTCCTGCACAAGCTGCTCCGGCTGTGCAAAGTTCCCTCCCCGATTAGCCCTTCCTTCCACCTCCGCCACCCTTTGCACTGCCCTTAGCCACCTCTTCCGCCGCTTCCGTTGCTTCTTTCACCTCCCATTCTCTTCTACAAACCATCCTCTATCTTCCCCTACCTTTCTTTTCCTCTCCTCCTCTCTTTCTCTTCTTCTTCCTCTTTCGGCCACCACCGTCGCCGCCGTGCGCCGCCACCTTTATTCTGTCCCTCTCCTTCTGGGCAACTCTAAACACCCCAACTCCCACCTTCATTCTCCTTATTTTGTTCCCAAACCTCAACTTTGCCCCTTTTCTTCTCTTTTTTCGGCCACTGCCGCCGCCGCCGTGCACCACCGCTGGTGCCGCCTATCCCCACCAGCTTAAGGTTGAACCCTAGACCCTTTCAACCCTTCTCCCTAATTTTATAAGCATTAATTTATTTTATTTCATTTATTTGAATATAAATACTATTATTATTATTTATATTTTTAATATGTATTATTATTATTATTAGTATTAATGTTTTGGTTATTATTTCTGTTGAGGGTTGAAGCCCTATTTTTATTTTTTATTTCGATTTTAGCATTATTACACTTATTATTTATTATATTACTATTATTAATATTAATATGTGTTTATTATTATTATTATTTCAAAATTACTATTATTAATATTCCATTATTATTATTATAAATATTTTAATATTAGTTTTGCTATTATTATTATTATTATTATTATTGTTGTTGTTGTTGTTGTTGTTGTTATTATTTTCAAGTGTTAGTAGTATTATAGATATCAAGTCTTATTATTATTAATTTTATTAATATTTATCAATAGCATTTATTATTCTTATTAGTGTTATTATTATTATTTAATAAGTTTATTATTTTTCAATGTAGGGTGGAAACCCTACTTCTTTTTATCTTCAAATATGATCCTTACTATTATAACCATTATGGTTATTATTATTTTGCAATATTATTATGGTTTTTATCGTCATCGTCGTCATCATCATCATCATCATCATCATCATCATCATCATCATCATCATCATCATCATCATCATCATCATCATCATCATCATCATCATCATTATTATTATTATTATTATTATTATTATTATTACTAAATTTGGTTATTTATTTTACTAATATTATTATTAGTATTATTTTGGAAATGGGGCCGAAGCCCTTCTTTCACTATGTTTTTGAGTAATGCCTTTTTATTATTATTGTTACTATTTTTATTATTCTTGTTAATATTAATATTGATATTATTTTTGGTATTTTTGCTATTATTATTTTAGTATTTTATCAAAAGCCTAGTCTTAGAATACGTTAGTATTTAATAGTATTTTTGGTAGGAGGGAATCTAATTTTAGTTTTTCCCTCATAATAAGTGAGACCAGTCAAAGCCCTAAGGAGGCGTAGGAGCGTGCTCCAAGACCGGTGTCGTTTTAGGTAAGGGGTGCTAAGGCCTTTGTGTGCTTATATGCATTATGTGCTTCGCATGCTATGCATCCTATGTTTATTATTGTAATTATTTCGTATGTGGTATAACGTGGAGTTGAAGTATGTTTTTGTATGGCATGTGTACTATATGTGATGAAATATTGTATATATGATGATATGTGTTGTGATCTTGTAAGACATGCATGTGAGGGTGTTGATTTGGTTTGTGTGGGAGAAAGGATGAAAAAGGAGGATGGGGAAAGAAGTTGACCTAAGTATTTTATTGATTCATGAGTGGAAGAATAAAATGGAAAATTTAGGGTTTCATGTGAGAGAATATAATTTATGGTTTGTATGAGAGAGTCTAATTTATGGTGTTATGTGGGAGAATCTAATTTATGATGTTGTATTTGAGAATGTAATTTATGATGTTGTATGGGAGAATCTAATTTATGGTTGTATATGGGAGAATCTAATTTATGGTTTTATATGGAAATATCTAATTTATGGTTTTGTAAAGGAGAATCTAATTTTATGGTTTTATATGGGAGAATCTAATTTATGGTGTTATATGAGAGAATCTAATTTATGGTTTTGTAAGGGAGAATCTAATTTTATGATTTTATATGGGAGAATCTAATTTATGGTGTTATATGGGAGAATCTAATTTATGATTTTATATGGGAGAAGCTAATTTATGGTGTTATATGGATGAATCTTTAGTTTTATATGGTTTGAGTTTAGGGTTTGGTAAGAATGAATCTTTGGTTTGTATGGATTGAATTTAGGGTTTGGTATGGTTGAATCTTGATTTTATATGGGTTGAATCTAGGGTTTGGTATGGATGAACTTGGGTTTTGTGTGGATTTAATTTAGGGTTTTGTATGAAGGAACCTTGGGTTTTGCATGAAAGAATTTAGGGTTTTGTATGGATGGATCTAGGGTTTTGCATGGAGGATTTTATGATGTTGCATGGAAGAACCTAACCTAGAGTTTTGTATGGATGGATTTGGGGTTTACATGGGTGAAACTAGGGTTGCATGGGAGTTTAGGGTTTTGCATGAGAAAGTTTGAAGGTTTGCATGGGAAGGTTAGTGCATGCATGGGAGTAAAGTTTACGTGTGAAAAGTTGACTTTGGATGTAAGGAAGGTAATAGAAGAGTTATTTGGGTGTTTGGAAGTTTTGGATGAAAAATAGTACGTAGGACATAATAAGGGTATGGAGGAGACTAAATTAGGGTTTGGAGTGATTAACTATGGGTTGTTGTGATTAACTAGGGTTGGAGTGGCTAATTGTGGTTTGCTGTGATTAACTACGGTATGGAATGGCTAATTATGGTTGTTATGGTTAAAATAGGGTTTGGAGTGGTGAACTATGGTTTATTAGGGTTTTTGTGGTATCATGTGTATTTGATGATTAAATTGTAATTATGAGGATGTAATCTATGATTTGTGATGTATGAAGTGTAAAGGTAATGATTCATGCATGTCCAGGGTGAAAGTTTTTGAATAAGATACTTAAGACACTAATAATTTAAAGTGGAAGATTATTGAGCCGGGTCCAGCCGATCCACCGGTTAGGAATAGTGGTGTGGACTATTGTCCCGCAAGTGACCGATCCACCGATGAAAAATAGTGGTGTGGACTTTGTCCTGCAAGTGACCGGCCCACCGACAATAATAGTGGACTTAAAATATACTAATTACTTACAGTGGAACACCATGTGAGCAGGAACCAGCCGATCCACCGGTAAGGAATGGTGGTGTGGATTATCATCCCACAAGTGACTGACCCACTGGCAATAATAGTGGGGTGTTCCTGTACTTACATGGATTTGATAAAAGGCATGGTGTGTATCTATTTCCGATAAAAGATTAATTAAATAATTAATCCGGACTATAAATGAGCCTTTTTGTATGTACTCGAATGGTTGTTCGATATTATATTATCATGATGGCCTTTATGTTCTTTTATTTCTTTTTGCATTATTTATGTGATGTTATATGTTGGCCTTAGTACTTAGTTACCTTGCTCAGTACGTAGCGTACTGATCACCCTTTTCATGGGTGCTACTCATTCCCACGAGTAGTTGGCCCTTCTGACTTTATGTAGGTGGGGGAAACATCAGTCGGGGCTAAGTGTTGAGCATGTTTTGGCTCCAAGTTTGAGAGTGTTGTGGCCATATTTACTCGTTATGCGATTTATTCCTTCTGTAATTCTTTTGTATCGGATTTATCCAATTTGATTTATTACCTTGCATTGAGTACTTTAAATAAATTTTGTATCGGTTGTAAGCTATTTCTCTTTTGAATATGAATAATAATTCTTTATGCGTACGTTGATTTCTATGTTATTATCTCTTTAATTCATTTTATGAAATCTTGGTTTAAGTTTTATGTTAATATTTTTAGCCTTAGCACTTGGTACTGAAACGGTCGGAGAGAACCGGTTTGGTATTAAGTGTGGCGGTAACATCCCCAGAATTCACGGGTTTTAATTTAAGCATTTCTATTTTAATTACTTCTGCTTACAAAAAAAAGTAGTGAATTTTGGAGTGTTACAGTTATGTTATTTGGATGATGTTTTTACCCGGATACCTTTTAAACTCTTTGATCCTTGGTATTCCTTTTGTTGTATTATGCTATTATCACCTAGAGTTAATCTCCAAACTCATATTTACATTTATAAAGTTTCTCTCATTTAAAGTTGCTTTATTTTTACCGTATTGGTCTTAGTCTTTTGATTGATGTGAGGATGATATGGTAAACCATACTTGCATCAATTATGGTGGTAACACTTGATATTTTCTTTATAAGCTTCTTCTGTAAAATGAAAAATTTTGGTAGTAAAATTTGGGGTGTTACATACGAAATTTAGGTTAGATCAATTATCTTCGGGTCAGTGATGGATCAAGGGTGGGGTTAGATTAATGAGCATCTTTGGTTTTATTATGCCGAGTTAACTTTTGTGGGATCTGTTTTTTTATTTTCCTTTTTGAATGGAATTTCTTTGAGAAAGTGTATATTAAGTAGGATTGTAAATGATAAAAATTGAATTGAACTGAATACCCTCAAACTCCTCTAATTTAATAAACAAGCTTGAAATAAGGATCAGGCTTGATTCGTTTAGCTAAACAAACAAGAGAATGAGTTTTTAATAAATTGATCTCACGAGCTTAGGCTATAAATAAGATGAGCTAAATTTTTTTGAGCTTGAGCTTGACTTATAAATAAAACAAGCATAAAAGTGAGGTTAGAGTTTAATTCATGTAACTAAATGAATGAGAACGAGATGAACCGAGCTTTTAATAAATTAAGCCGAGTAGATCGATATCTGGCTTAACTCATTTACTGCATTAGTATTGGGCAAAGAGATTTTGGGTTTAGATGAAGGCTCATTATTTTGGTATAATTAAAACATATGTTATTTTTTCCTAATTTATGCATTAGATATATTTTGATATTATATTAATCTGAGGCATATTGTCAAGGGGGGACTTCTTTCAACTAAGTCTTTCTCGTGCACCACTTAAAAGCACAACTCCTTTACTTCTCACTACGTCAGCCTTTCTAACACTAAGGAAATTACCAAACCTTCAAGGATGAGTAAGAACACTAAGACTTGGAGAAATTTGGAAAACTTAGAGAGTATTAGAGAGAGAGTGTGTGTGTGTGAAGAGAACTCTTTATTGATGAGAGAGGAGAGAACTTATAATTTGGATGATTCCTCTCCCCCACTTTTATATGACCACCCTTCTTTGGCTTGTCTTTCTTCTCCTTCCAAAACTCAATAAGGAACTCCATCTCCCTTATGGTCGAAAAAAGGTCTTGGACATTGCGGCACCTTAACTCTTGCTCCGCCCATTTTTACAACCCATCCATGAATTAAAGAAGCCGGTTCTTCTACGACATGTCTAGTATCTCAAGTATCAAGGAGCTATACTCTTTGACATTGTTCTTGATGGTACCGGTTTGTATTAGGCTCCTTAAATTTTTAACAGTAGCCTCCTCCACATTCATGGGATAGAACTGGGCCTTAAGATCTTTTTTGAATTCCTCCCATGTATTGATAGCCACCACACCTCTTTCAATCTCATCGCTATAATGTCTCCACCATAACATAACATCATGCTCAAGATAGTGTAGCTGTATCAATCTTATCGGCATCATCATCCATACCTTCACAACACATATACCTTTCTACCATCCAAGTGAAATTATCAAGCTCTTTAGCATCATGCTTACCTCCATACTTGGGTGGCTCGGGGCCTGAGATCCTTGATCCTCCAACGTGACTAACATTTATTTCTTGGTTGAGATCCCATCTCAATGTAACATGATCCACCCTAAGGGTGCCAAACTTCTCGCTTAGGGTGCCAATATTCCTTCAGAATTCCTCCAACAAACATGCCACTAAGGAATTCCCTACGAATATCTTCACTAAGATATTTATCCAACACATTGATTCCCTCCACCGACTCATCCATCATTCTCTCCACCCAAATAACCCTTTCTTTAAGTAAAGAAAGTCGGTCCTCGTACACCAATTTATCTTTGGTAACATCCTTTTTCTTCTTCTCAAGTTCCTCACCACGGGTCTCATTAGAGACAGATGTTTCACTTGGGTTCTTTGCCAACTCATTATTTGCTATGGCTACAATCCCTTTTAACAACACTTTGATGCCACATGTCGATACATTGTTATACAAAGTGGACCACTTGAAAACATCTTTGCTATTGTAATATACTAATAAGATCATGTCATTTGCATACTATTTAATATCCACATTAAGACTATCTCAAGCACTTCAAGTTCTATTCCAAAAATTATCTTACAAAGCATAAAAAGAAACAATCATCAACTAAAAAAATATAGTCTGTGAAACAACCTTATTGAGATTATTTATTTCAAACACATTGTTAATTATTACTCAAATTTACAAAAAAAAAAGAAATATAAAATTTGATGCACCCTAATCCAAATATAATTAGTAAATGGTAAAAAAAAGGATCTTGATTTTGTAGTATCAGCTTTGTACTATGGAATATAAAAAATATTTTCTATTTTTTTATTATAAAATGACAGGCATAGTAAGAACATACTATTATACATTAGAAGATATAACTTAAATTGAGTTATAACTATTATTGAAAATTTTCTTTATTTATTAATATTTTTTATAAACTCAATATCATATTTAAAAAAATATAATTATGAAACATTAATTAAAATAATTAATAATAAAATAGTTGGTATTTAGCTTTAAATATAAAATAAATAACCTTTTCTCTAAATGAATCGTTTAGAAAATAGTAGAAATTACATTCAAGAGAAAAAAGCATTTGAAATTTAGGAGTAGAAATTACATTGTAAAATAAACATTTGAGTAGTGTAGAAAAACAATAAAAATAAGAAGGTATGAATTTGGGAGTGGTGTAATACTCCATCAATTAACAATGTTTTTTGTTATTTTATATCATTAGGTGTGCTATTTTTTCCTTCATATTTTCATGGAGCAATTACCGGGTTCTAAAGATTTTATTTTAGTTTAGAATTATATATCTTTGTATTCAAGGTCTCATATTTTCTATATACATATATAGGATGCCAAATATGTATATATATATATATATATATATATGTATGTATGTATATATGTATAATATAGTGTGTATATTTATGCATGTTAATAATAATAATAATAATTATTGTTGCTTGCAAATACATGAACAATGAGCAATGCATTCTGGTTTGCATAAGGCAATTTATGTGATAAGTCCATGAGGAATTTTAATAATTTACAAATTAGTTGAATGGCCTAGTAGTAGTAGTATTAGTAGTAATAATAATAATAATAAAGTAATAGTGGAAAAATTACTACAATCAATAGAGTCACATACATGTATGCTGAACATGGGAGAATTAACGTTAGATTTTATTATGAAAAGGAGTGGAATCAACTAAGAGAAAGAGAAGACAACAATAAACCCTATCTTATAATGGTACACATCTCGAGTATTGTGTATATTACTAATATTATTATGACATTGGTGATTTTTTTTTTGTTAAATTGAAATATCTCTTACTAGGATTATTAGGGAAAAAATTATATCATAATGTACATGAAAATTTTCTCTACAAATAGATATCTATGTTGCTATACTTTTGGTAACATAAAATTATAATAAAAATAATGATTAAGTATAACATAGTAGCGGTAAAATATGAAGGTAATGATAACGAAACATAATAAATTAGTTTTCTCAGGAAAATATGGAGGTAAGAGTAGTAAAGCACCTATCATACAATGATAAAACATAAAACATATTGTGATAAAATATAAAAATTAATCGTGGTGAAACTTTAACTAATATTGTTTAGATCATGGTAAAATATCAAACATATTGTGGTGATACACCATACATATTATGGTGAAACATCAAGCATATTATAGTAAAACATCAAGTATAGCGGGGTGATTCATAACAATGGAGAAAAAAAAACTATATAATGTTGGACAATGGTAAAACACCAATCATACCATAATGAAACATAAAATATATCGTGGTGAAACACGAAGTATACTATGGTAAAACAGAGGACATATCATAGTGAAATATGAAACATATCATTGTAAAAAATTGAAAAAATATAACAATAAATATGATAAAATATGAACACAATATGGGTGAAACATAATACAATTGTGGTGAAATATAAAAACAATTATCATGAAGCATGACAAGTTACTTGTTTAAGGAAAATTATAAATGACATTGGTGAAATATGACAACAATTATAGTGAAACACAAGAAAACTATGATGGAACAGGAAGACAATGGTGGTGAAAGACAAGTATAAAAAAATGAATCATAAATACAATAATGGTAAAAACAGAAGTATGATGATGATGAAATCAGCTATACTATTAAATATCATAACAAAAGTGGTGAAATATAACTACAAATATGGTAAAATATGAAACATATAGTGGTAAAAATAAAACATATAGTAGCAAAATGAAATCATACCATGGTAAGAAATGAATAATATCATGGTAAAACATGAAGCATATCATAGTAAAACATCGGTGAAATATAACAAAATTTCACATAATAACTTTTTTGAGTAAGAAGTATATTAATATTAGTCTCTACGTATAGAGATAATTATCAAGAATATAATGATATAATTTTTTTTAATGAGTCTCATTTAAAATAAATTACATTAAATTAAAAAACCTTACTAATTATACTGCATAAACTATGTATACAGTTGCTTTGTATATTGATTATCTTTTCTCTCTCATTTAGTGTGAATATATACAAAGAATCCCCCACCCAATCACCATATTAGTAGTAAAAAAAATCCTTTCTTCGCCCATGTACTCTTAATCTACTTACTTCATTTGAAGCCTTCGTCGTAATATCTAGATTGGTAGTGAAGGTATAGTTAAGTCACTTTGAAGTAGGTACCCATGCATTGTTAATATGAATTCGTATGTGATAATTATTTGGTGTATAAATTTATGGGATTTAATTTATTAGATCTTAAAGTATTTAATAATATATATATTGTGCATGATTTAGTTATTTTGTGCAAACTCATGTGATTTAAAGTTTTTGTGATATATATATATATATGAGTGTGGTGAAAAAGGATGACATTATCATTGTCTCTTTGTTAAATTTTGATATATGATTTAAAATTTCACGAGTTGATTATTTTGTTTGGAAATATGTTTGAGTATTACATGTTATGACATATGCCTTGAAAGATAATTTTGTTAGTTATCTGTGATATTTTGTTATTTTATGTGCCATACATTTCGTAATTAAACTTTAATGAAAACTAGCATGATGATTATTTTGAATTTTGGTGATGATATTCAAGGATGTGAATTGTGGAAATTAAAGGTTGTTCATGTACCCTGGCTGGAGTGTTCTCTAAGCACACCAAAAATGGCTACTATAGTTACATTTGCCCGTGAGACGTTATTATGTCTTTTGAGATGTTGGATGTGAGCATCCTTAAGAAGTAGCATGTAACCCATTGGAGGATATTTGTGAAATGTCTAAACATGTAGTGTGACAAACCAACATGATCATATTTTATAAAGTTATTAAATCATTTCATTTCAAAATTTTCATGCAATTTACAAGGATGTTAAATTGCACAATTTATTTCAATAAAGGAAATTTTTAATAAAATGAATTTTCATGTGGTTAATGGTTATTTGTTGAGTTACATCTTACCTTTTTTTTTAATGTTTTTTATATGTAGTGATGATGAGTGATTTGAGACAAGCCGTTGTAGTAGACATTTTCAATTACTTCATTTGCTATAAGTTTTATTTATTTTCTAACTTATCTTGTACTTGGACTTGAATATTTTAATTTTATACATCTTTATCATTTTTGGAGGAAACTCGTGATTATCACTAGAAATTATGTACAATAGAAAATAAGAATAATTAAATTTGAATCTTTATTATTATACTTTTAACTAATATCTAAGAATCAAAAACACCCAAACCCATGTCTTCATCATCGCCAAGATTATCAAAAACAAACTTATTGATTTATGTACTCAATTTTAAGAAAAAATTTCATCCTAACCTAAAGAATATACCATCAATTCTTGTTCCTCACACCTCATTGTGTGAATACTATGCATAATAACAACTCTATACAATAGAATCCTTCTTTATAGGCTAATGGGATCTTTAAACCAACAAAATGTAGAATATTCAGGTGAAACCAACCTCTCAAAAAGATACATATAAAAAATGATTTGAAAAGATATTGCCTTGTGAAAAGATATGAGCATACTAGTTGACAACATAAGCACCCTATATCGAGCCTCAACTTCTAGTATTTGTTCCATCTTCATTTTTCGCCAACATGGACGTGTTAGTAGACACTCTCCACTAGGGATGACAATTAGATAGATTTTATCTAAAATCTGACAAGTTTTAACTGATGGATATATTAATGGATATGAATAAATAGATGTGGATATGACTATGGATAAGAGATAAAAAAGTTGACAGGTTTAGGTAGGGATATAGGTATAAGGTATCCAAATCTATACCTGCATCCATACCCGTATTTGTACCTACCTCCATTTACCCATAATAAAAAATACTCGTTTATCCTTTATTTAAATAGCATAACAATACACTTACTAAGGTTAAAAAAAAAATTAACAAAAACCCTAAAAAATATAACTTCATTCATCTATACACATGTGTCATCTATGTTTTGATTTTGAAATCAAAATAATTCAGCTATGTCCATCCCAAACTAAACGCCCTCCCCTATCCTAGCAATTCACTTCCCACTTATACCTACCATACTGACAAACCTCACCAGCCTCCTCCTCCTTGGGCCTTGACATCAGTTGTCCATGTCTCTTTCTTCTTCTCTTAATCATCCAGTCTTAGCCTTCAATGGTCATTGCTATAACACTCCAAATTTTACTATTAATTTATAGCGGGAGCATATGATCAATATATTGGGTGTTACCGCCGTAATTGACATAAGTCTAGTTTACCAATCCATCCTTACATCAATCACAAAGATAAAACCATTCATAGTAAAACAAGGTAATTAGAAATGAGAGAAGCTTTATAAATACAAATATGAGGTGGGAGATTAACTCTAAGTTATAATAATAGAATACAAATGAAGGGATACCACAAATCAAAGAGTCTAAAAAGGTATTCGAGTAAAAACATCATCCGAATAATATAACTTTTTGCCCAAACATCCAATACAAATAAAAGTCACTCCTCCCCACACAAAGTATCAAAAGCAACAAAATCATTCAGTTGGTCCTCGAAAAACTACACAAAAGCATCAGGGTCTTATTCTCATGGGAATGAGCTACACCCATGAAAATGATGGTTAGTACGCCATGTATTGAGTAAGGTAACAATACTATCGAATTAGGGATATAGGTAAAAAAATGAATTAATAAAAAATGATAAGTACATATACAATCTACAAAAAGTCTCATAAGCTAAATACCGATCCAAGCTTCTTTATTAGATATAACCATTTTTTTATTTACGTTGAGTTTAGGGACCCCACTATTCTTAAATCGATAGAACAATCTGAAGAACCTTCTTAAGGATAACACACCTAAGCCACTATTATCATTCGGTGGAATGGATATAAAAATATTATCTTCTCAAGGCAAAATGCTTCTGAGATACTATTATCATCTGGTGGAATGAATATAAAAACATTACCTTGGTTCCGACTCACGTACTATTTTACTTTAAATTATTAATGTTTTATCTATTAGTTTACTTAATTCATATTATTATTCAAAATTATTATGGGCCCCACTATTTTTAATCCGGTGGAACGTTCTAAAATACCTTCTCAAGAACATCATACTTGAGCCACTATTATCATCTAATGGAATAGATATAAAAATATCACCTTCATGTGATCTTCTAGTTTAAATAATGAAATTCTTATTCATGAATAGAAGTTACATAACACATTAAAATAGGTCAGTACATTACGTAGGTCATAAGGCTGCTCTTTAAAGTTAAGATCCTTATTTTCGAAAACCCTAATTTTATAATTTAGGCATAAATCATCCCATATTAATCATTTACCCATCAAATTTAGTATATCTTTATCAAAAATTATTATTATTAATATAACTAAAAATCAAGGTCTAACTCCCATGTCTTACATATGCGATAATAACCCTATCTTAAAAGTTACTATTCCCAGAGCTTATAAACCCTAGTTTCACAATTCTATCATAACTTTTTTTGTGGAACTCAAAAACTTACCATATTTAATAAGAATTCCTAAGACACTGATATTTAAGACATATTTAAGTTTTGTGGTCTAACTCTACCATTTTGCACAAATGTGATAGTAACCTCTTCGGTTTACGATTACTATTTCCCAATCAACCCATTTTCATACTTTATTAAAATTAGGTCAATCAAAACTACTCCACACACTTCATATAGATTACCTAGAAAATTTTGAATGACATAACACCTTAGGATACTTTGATTCCCATATTTAACCCATAATGACTAGAATGTCCTTATTGGTAATATAACCCTTATTTCATGCGAATCTCATGTGTTTAGTAACATTATTCCCAAATCCACATTTTTCCCAAAGGAATTTCCATAATCATTTCACATTAATCATACCATAATTACAACTCATGATATAACCATATTTCATACCGAAGGCTTTTCCACATAAAATAACACTATAGCATGAACTCTACTTACTATTTTACTATCACACAATACCAACCGCATATTAAAATACACTATGATAAGTATCCTTACTAAAATGGCTTTGGTCTCTAAGCTTGCAAAACCTATTCCACCTCTTTTGACCACGGGAAAATCACCTAAGAAAAGCATAATAAAACATCATTAAGATTAAACCACCTAAGTAAGGAAATTCTTAAGAAAATATAAGGATAATGGGAGGAGGAAAACCTAACCAAATAGGGATATTGTGTGGGAATAAGTTGTGTAACAAGGAGAGGAAAATAAAGGGGAAGGCTTCGACCAAATTTACCAAAGTAAAGGAGGGGGAGCTTCGGCCAAGGCTACCAAAGTGATGTTGGGGGAGCTTTGGCTAAAGCTGTTAAAGTGAAGGAGTTAGGCTACGGTGAAAAATGCTACAGTCAGGAAATGACAGAAAGAAAAAGGTGCAGTGGAGTCAACCGAAGGTGTAGGGGTGTGTTGTGGTGAAAATGGATGAATAAAGGGGGTTAATATCGGTGGTTTTACCTAGTTCTTGGGGGTAGGCTGTGGCGAGGGTAGCTGGTGCTGGGGGAGGGAATGGCAAATGTGGCCAATGGTTGTGTGCACACCTCTATTGAGCTCGTCGATAGGGGTGATCTGGGTGATTTTGGCTATAGGTAGAATGTGGGGAAGGAGCTAGGAAGATGATGGTTTGGTTGCATAAACCAAAAGAGTAAGAGAGAGGGAGATGGTAACATTTAATGTGGAGTATGTTTATGTATACATATCCTGTAGAGATGATGAGGGAGGTGACTGGTGAGGAAAAATTGTCAACCCCAACCCCCATGCATGGAAGGTAGGGGTTGATGGGAGTAGGGAATAGTCATGCAGGTGGTAGGGAATGTGGGATGTATGAGCATTGCCTATGGACAATGTTCCATGTAGTAGAAGGGGAAAGGAGAAGGAGGGGGGATCAGCTAAGAGGGAAGAGAGAAAGAAAAGAGGGAAAATAAAAGGGTTTATTTATTTTATTTTTTTTGGTTAAAACAAGATTATTATAATTTATGTTAGGATAATAGGGTAGATTAATTATTGATAATTCAAAATTAGGTTAAATTCTAGCATTAGAGAATTAGAGTAAGGTGAAATACTTATTTCCCGAGATTATAATCAAGTTACAATATTAATTACTCGAGAGTTAAAATTTTGGGGTATTACAGTTGCACTTGGCTTGCCTCATCATTGGCATTATCTCATCATCATCGTCAAGCTCTTTGCTCTTTATTGTTGTCATGTCTCATCAGTAACTTCTCAATTTTTACTTCTCTAGCCCTATTGTTTAGCTTGTTCTTGCTCTTGTTGGTAAGGTCTTTCTATCTCAAGCACTTACAAGTTATGCTTGAGTCTCCATCTCTTTCTCAGATTCAGTCGAGAGTTGACCTTATCTAGCCATTAAACCCTCGTAACCTCTTTGTAGCCATATAGTATCGTCGTCGTTGTCTCATTAGACCTTTGGCTCCTTATTGTTATCAAATATCATTGTTAAACTCTGGTTTTTTGCTTCAATTTTCTATTATTCTTGCTCGTAATTTTGACCTTTCTTTAAATCTTGTTGGTTCTTGGTTGTATGATTCAATTTGACCTCAAAATTTTAGCCTTTGTTTGGCAATAGAGGAAATAAATTGGCATGTTGACCAATGAGGGCTGATATATTGACATATATGATATATTGATGTAGTGGAGACTAATGGGAAGATGAAGGCTATTTGTAAAGGTTATAATAAAAGTTTACATAGGGATCCCAAGAAAGTCACTTCTCATTTGTATGAGCATATGAAGAAGTGTAATTTTTAGGGTTATATGAGGAGTAGGTTAAAATAAGTTGCAATTCACTCAAAAGGGGGTAGGAGAGGGAACGATAATAATCACTAAATTTTATTAAGAAGTTTTAAGTTAAAACTTGTGTAATGTGGTGGTCATTCTTGAGTATTTGCTTTCTATAGTAGAAAATAAAGGACTTAAGAAGTTTGTGTCATATCTTCAACCTTCTTTTAGGTTAATTTCAAGGAATACATTGAAGAGTGATATCCTAAAGATGTTTGAATTCTATAAAAACAAAGCAACATCTTGATTGCAAAGTAAAAAAAGTTAGATTTTAATCACTATGACATATTGATCAATTAAAATAAAAAGAAGGTTTTTATGGATATGATAACTCATTGGATTGATATTCAATGGAACTTATAGCGTTAGATACTTAGGTATTTTTAACATTTAATCTATATCAAGTTCTAAGTTTTGATGTTAATATTATGTGATAATGTGTTGTTCTCATTTTTATTTATTCTTTTGTCTTTCTTTTATCTTTGTGAAGGTTCATATATGTTCATGTTCCCCACACACCTAAAGCTAATTGTGATGTTTTGGTAACCGTTTTGGTGAATTGGAATATTGATACAAAGCTCACAACATTAACCATTGATAATTGTACTACCAATATTGCTATGATTGATGAGATAAAAACTAGATTACAATCGAAGTATTTTTTTGTTCCATGAAAAATACTTTCATATGTGTTGTGCTACATATATTCTTAATTTGATTGTTAGGGATGTGATGTATGTAATCTAAAAGATAATTGAAAATGTTTGCGAGCATTTTGTATTTTAGAGGGCAACGCTAAAAAGAATAGAAAGGTTTGTAGAGGTTTTTATACAAAAAGAAGTTCCATGTACTAGTGCCTTAGTAAAAAATTGTAAGATAATATGGAACTCCACTCTCTTAATGCTTGATGTTGCATTGTTGTATAAGGATGTGTTTAAGCGTTTATCATGGTTGGATTCTAGCTTTAAATGTTGTCCTATTTCTGAGGAGTGTTTTATGAGGTTACTTCATTTTTTTCGGGAAATTAGTATCCTACTTATAACTTATATTTCCCTAAGGTATCTCAAATTAGATCATATTTGACTAAATGGACATTTGACGAATATGGAGATATTAAGATTATGGATGATAAAATGTTAGACAAATTCAATAAATATTGGAGTGTAATTCATGGGAATATGGCAGCGCCAACCATTTTGGATCCCTAATTTAAAATTAAGTTGGTAGAATGCTGTTATTCCTAGATTTATTCAAACTCTAATTATGATGAGGTAGAGAAGGTTCATAGAACATGATATGAGTTATTCCATGAGTATGGGGAGAAAGTGTAGCGCATGGAGAGAAATATAAGTACATCTTGTAGTTAAACTATTTTCAATCATATTTCCTATGGTGGTAGTACCGGTTTGGGTTCTAGAGGAGTGACCATATATGAAAAATGGTTAGCTAGCCATAGTATCACTTATTCACCACAAAATAATGAGTTAAACTATAATTTGGAGGAGCCTATTATGCCAAGGGTGGAGAACTTTGATGTTTTGTCATGGTGGAAGACAAATACTAAGTTTCTAATTTTGTAAAGCCTGGTTAGGGATATGCTTGCTATTTATATTTTCACAATTTATTTGAAATATGCTTTTAGCACGAGTGGTTGGTTTATAAGTCTTCATCGCAATCGTTTACATTTAAAGACCTTAAAAATATTAATGTGTGGTCAAGATTGGCTCTGGGTAGCAATGATGAGTGATGCTGGTAATATTTAATTTATAAAGTAAAAAATTAGTTTAATTATGAAATATCTACTATTTTATCTATTGATTTTATTATTTCAATCCTTTATTAGATAATAATGATTATGCAAGATCATGTTATCATGACATTTACCACACTTCTTTTGAGGATGAAGATTCCGATGATGGTGAAAATGTGGTAAAACTTAACTGTTTATAAACTTTACAATGTTGTTAGTAAATGTATTATATATGAATATATATATATTTTTTGAATATTTATTTTTACCATTTTAACATAATAGGTTGATGCATGATGATTGAAGTCTATAGATTCAAGAATGAAGATTGAGAAGTCTTCCTATCTCGAATGCCATTTGTGTTGTTCTACTAGTTTTTGATTATTTTTGGATATTATCAACTAGTTTTAAACAAGATTGTTATTGTTGACATAGTTTACACTGCTTTTCTATTTTGCTACTTAGATATATTTTGAGTCATTTGCTTTTTTTGATGGTTCTTATTGATTTGAATGACAACATATTTAGCAAGAATCAACTAATTTTTGAAAAGTTGAGAATGTTGTAAAAGTTTAAGTACAATAGGATATAATTCTACAACATGGCTAGTTCATGTATAAGAGACACGTGATTGCTTTGGTAAAGAATGTGTTGTCCTCTTTAACCGCTAAGTTAATGATTGACTAGCCTTTTTCTATTTTTTATAATTATTTTAATGTCAAAATATTAAGTCAGTAGGTAAACTTAGTGTAATTAGAAAATTTAGGCAATGCGTGAGATAATAGATATCTAACGGATATGGGTATGAATATTTTTTCCCATGTTATTTTCTCAATTTGTTGATTTAGCAAAATTTCTCATTGAAGGTTACAATTGGACCCATCACAACCGTTGGTAATTAAGATTTAAAACCAAGGCTTGTGAACCTAAATTGTGATAATTTGTGCAAAAAATCAGAACCTTGTGAATCTATAACATAGATGGAACTTGAACCTAGTGCATGAGACTAGCAACCATTTCCCTCACACCACAATCTCCTAGCTATAATAATTTTTGTGCATTAACTGAGACTTATAACACACTCCATTCTTATCAAAAAGAAAACTATTGTATCAATATGTGTGCTTTAAAAAAATATATATTAAAATTACACTTATATCCTTCATTAAAAAATAACAAAGCATTTATTGTACATATAACTGAAAAAAAGTGACAGTAAAAATGAAAAGTAAGCTTTGAATTTTCTAAAATAACTTTTTTTATATGAAAATTTTATGATACAATGACCTCCTTTCTAATATAGAGGGAGGGGTCTGGCGGTTTTGGGGCATCGGGCTGTGTGTGGGTGTTTATCCCACACATGCTAATCGAAGGGGTGGTTCATATCCCCTCTTTTAGCATTTGCAACTAGAGTAGTGCCCATGCATGAAAGTCCTAAAATCTCTCCTCATAATGAAATAGGAATTTTGTCTTGGGTGAAGGTCTTCATTGAAACAACTACTTTTAGAAGTGCACAAGTGTTTATTAAAGTAGAGAGTTAAATTTAGGACTATTTAAAAAAAATCGATATATGAAAAACTGATCAAGTATCCAAAAAATTGATCTGACATTTATCTAATCTATTTTTTATCAAAGCAAACCAAAGCATATATTATCTCTGATTTGTGATCCAATTATTCAATTCTACAAAAACTATCAATTATTTATTGATTGTTTCAACAATATATTATGTACTTTTAACTAATTTTTTTTAGTTAGGGACCTTTTTAAAAAAATCCATTGATTTTTCAAGTTCAAGCATATATAATGAGATTATAGCATTTTTTTTTGATAAACTAAGATGCTCAAATAGATATAGATATGAATATTATGACATGTAGTTTGTACTTTTAAAAATCTTTAGGCAAGAGTTATTATCTTCATAAAATAGCGTCTTTATATAAATAACAGATATATCTAACATTCGATCCATATTTTTAGGTATTTGAAAATTTAAATATCAAGTTTAAAAGACATGGAGTGAATGTTTGATATTGAAAACCCCTCCTTGGATTTGTCTTTTTGGGTAAAAGAATGTCAGTGTAGTTCTTTTGATGGCTAGAAAAATTTGTCAATATGCTTTAACCATTCATATTGAAAATATTTGTATGTGTGATATTGCTTTGATAGTGACAACGCTAGGATAAGCATTGCCCACATTGCTATATTAAAGAAATTGTTACCACAATATAGGGAAACAAATCATTTTACCTTTGGCCTGTTATGAGAAATTTTCTCTACGCAAGAGCTCAGGTGGAGTTACAATTCTATAAAGGTATTCATTAAATAACAAGAGCTTATGTATATGAAAGCCTAAAAGTTGATAGGCATGAAATCTCACTATTATCATATTCTACTTGTATATGACCATGTTCATAATGCCATAATTTTATACTCTATTGTTTTCTTCATGAATTTATATAGTAAAATTATGAACCATGACAGGTTGGACTCAATGTAGAAGTAGATTATGATTATATTATGTTAGCTTAAAATTATGTTTTTGTGATTATTATTTGTTGACATATTGTTTAATGACTCACTTATTTTGGATGGCTAGATTCAACAAGTTGATTTATAATTTTGGATTTGAGCCTATTATGAAGCTAAATAGGACATTAGGTGTGTTCAAGTATAGATATCTAATTAGGTCAATTTATGACTTAGTTTGAATGATGTATCAAAATAATTATTCAAAATAATTACTTATTATAGAAAATTTTTAGGGTAATTTTTTTTAAAAATAAGTAATTATCTTGAATAACTATTTTTAATAAGTAGATCTAAACTTATACTCAGTTGGGTATCCAATCATTCAGATAACTACAAATATGGATTATATATCGATTAGATTGGACAAATATCCGATTTTTATATGATTGTTCTAATTAATCGATTTGGAAAACTTTTATGATAAAATATTTAAAAATAAGCATTAAAAGTCATATAATATTCATGTTTATATGCATATGTGTTATATATTATCTCAAAATAGTGTTAAATGAAATTTAGAAACAAACCATTTAATTAATTTTTATATTATAATGGTTATCAAAAGACTATATAATTATTTAATTATTTTAAATTTATAAATATATTTTATTATAATATATGGCCACAAAGAGTTAGTATTTATAATTTTACTTTAAATATTTTTTAAATTAAATAGTATTTATATTTATCGGATCAACTATTTGACTTGTTTTATTTTTTATTATAGGGTAATTATTTTACAACTACCGCTGCTGCAATGGGGGTCTTTAGGTTGTTTTTCAGGGCTTTCTAACCATCACAATCTTCTTAGTAGCATATCGTCCATGGCATTGCTTGGCAATGATTCAATCTCAAAAAGCGTCGTAAGATTCTCTTGAATTCATGAAGATGCAGGGCGTTGTGGGGCTACCTTTGCAGCCGTCTCTTCGTCAGCTCAGCTGAGCTCAAGCTGTTTGACTATTCATTGATTAGGACGATGAACCCATCGCTTTCCTACTTAGCCACTGATTTGGTTGCAGTCGCACTAGAACTCTACTTCCAATTTCCTTTCTCTCGTGCCACAAAAGAATAACTTTCAGGTCATCCGTGGGGTGGTTACTCATTAGGCTACATTCTATTTTCTCGATACTGGCATTTTTTATAGTCATATTGAGACTTCTGAGAGAAGACTGACTCAGACGGAGGTACATATATACATCGGCTTACTGCAATTCATTTGCTCCTGTGTATGTGGATTCTCCTGCATAATTTGCGCTAATTTACTACATATTCATGCTTGTTGGAACAAAAAAGGCTATTTTCAGAAAAATAGGAGAGGAAGAGAGAGGCTCAATAAACTGAATTATTTTATTGAACTAGTGAATGTTTTTTTTTTTGTTTACTAAGAGCTGTTGTCCAGCACCATATTTATAGAGCACTAGAGACTATTCTAGAGATGTAACTGACCAAGTAATTTGAAAGATCAGTTATGAAAATATGCCTAAGAACTTGGAAAGTCCATAACCTTTTATTTTCCATATTCCTAACTGTTGGACAACAGAAAGTCTCAATTTCTAACACTCCTCCTTGAAACTTTTTGCTATTACTCCAAGCTCGCTACGAAGAAACTCGAACATGTGTTTTGTTAAGGCTTTGGTAAAAATATCAGCTAGCTGGAACTCTGACAGGCAATACACTAGCTTGACCTCTTTTGCTTGTTCCGCATTACGCACAACATGGAACTTCACTTTCATATGCTTTGTCTTGCCGTGACAAACTGGGCTTTTAGCAATTGTGATTGCTGACTTGTTGTCAACATAAACTTCAGTAGCCTGTCTATGTTTCATACCCAAGTCCGTCATAATTTTTCTCAACCATAATGCTTGGTTTATTGCTGCATAGTTTGCCATGTACTCAGCCTCGGCAGTGGACTGAGCTATGACCTCCTGCTTCTTTGATATCCATGAAAATATGCCAGAGCCAATTGAAAAAGCATAACTAGATGTGCTCTTCATGTCATCTATAGAACCTCCCCAATCGTTGTCTGAGTAGGCTACCATCTTGGGGTCTGAACATGGTTGGAATAGTATGCCATAATCTGATGTACCATGCAAGTACCTAAGTACTCGTTTTGCAGCACCTAAGTGAACTTCGCTAGGTACAGTCAAGAACCTCGACAGCAAACTTGCAGCAAACATTAAATTAGGTCGGGTGGCAGTGAGATACAACAAGATAGCGACCAAGCTTCTATAGAGCGTAGGATCAATCTTTTTCTACCCATCTAGCTTGGATAACTTATCATTCACAACAAGGGGAGTTGCTATTGGCTTGCAATGCTCCATCTTAAACTTCCTTCAAAATATCATGAGTATACTTAATTTGAGAGAGAAAAATTCTAGCTTCTGATTGATGGACTTCCATTCCCAAAAAGTAGTTCATTAAGCCCAAATTAGTCATCTCAAATATTTTCTTCATCTCCTCCTTGAAAGTAAGTATGAGACTTTGATTACTTCCAGTGACCAGAAGATCATCAACAAAGAGGGACACAATGAGTAGGTCTTGACTTTGGCTTTTGACATAAAGAGTGTGCTCATCCTTACTTCTATTAAAGCCTTGCTCTAGAAAATAAGAATTGATCTTGCTATACCAGGCTCTTGGTGCTTGTTTTAAGCCATATAAAGCCTTTTTCAGCTTATACACTTTCTCTTCTGTTCCTTTGACAATGAAACCTGATGGTTGTTCAACAAAAATATTCTCCTCGAGCTCTCCATTGAGGAAAGTAGATTTGACGTCGAGCTGGAATATCTTCCATTGTTCTTGCACAGCTAAAGCAATAAGAGTTCTCATCGTGTCATGTCGAGCCACTGGGGCAAAAGTCTCTCCATAATCTATTCCTGCTTGCTGAGAGTAGCCTTTTACGACCAAGCGTGCCTTGTATTTATTAATGGAACCATCTGGATTGAGTTTTCTTTTGAAAACCCACTTTACACCTATTACCTTTCGATCTTTCGGTCTGTTTACTAACTCCCAGGTTCTGTTGTTCTCGATCATCTCAATTTCAGCTTCCATAGCCTCTTTCCACTCCTGATGTATAAATGCTTCATCATAGTTTCGAGGTTCATCAAGAGCAAAGTGACAACTCTCACACATTTCTGGATCCAAATGAATTATGGGACACTCATTGTAAATTTCTGAGAGCAACTTTTTCCCTTGAGGGCCAGTGGCATTAGGACTTAAAGCTGGTGAACCAACTCGGACATGAGAGGAAATAGGTGTTCCAGGGACAGAAGGAACAGAATTTGCACTGTCTTCATCATTCTGCACAGGCTCTTGCACATGATCAGGCTAAGAGATCTTGTATATCTTCTTCTGAACTATTTTTTCTTCCCAATTCCATATAACATCTTCATCAACTTCGACGTCTCTACTCACTAAAATTTTCTTAGAATCCAAATTGAAAACCCTGTAGGCTTTAGACTGGGAATCATAACCGAGGAAGATCCCTTTTTCAGCCTTCATGTCCAACTTGCTTCTCTTTTGGGTTGGAATGTGAATATAGCAAATGGAGCCGAATACTTTCAAGTGCTTTGCTGTAGGCTTTTTCCCATTCCAAGCTTCAACATGAGTTTTTCCTTGGACTGCCTTCACGGGGAGCCAATTCAGCAAGTATATGGCTGTGTATACAGCTTCTGACCAAAACTTCTAAGGCATATTCTTCTCGGCTAACATGCATCTAGCCATATCAACAACAGTTCTGTTTTTCCATTCTGAGACTCCATTTTGCTGGGGTGTGTAGCCTGCTGTTAGTTGGCGCTCAACCCTTTCATCTTCATAGAATTGATTAAATTATGAAGAAAGGTATTCCTTGCCACGGTCAGACCGCAACTTCTTTAACTTACATCCACTTTGAGTTTCTACGAGTGCCTTGAACCGTTTGAAAATACCAAAAACCTCTGATCTTTTGCTCATGAGATATACCCATGTTATTCGGGTGTGATCATCAATGAAAAGAATGAAATATCGATGGCCATTAACTAAGAGCGTTTTGTGAGGTCCACAAACATCCGTATGGACGAGCTCTAATCTTTCTTTAGCTCTCCAAACTTTTCCCTTCGGAAAAGGCAACCTATGTTGCTTGCCAAGTTGACAAGGCTCACAAAGGTTTTTCGTGATACAAATAGAGGGGAAGTCCCGGACGAGATTATTCTTGTGAATTTTGCTGAGAGCATGAAAATTGACATGCTCGTACCTTTTGTGCCATAGCTAAGAGTCATTAACATGAGCTCTATTTGCAGCCTCTAGTGGATACTCCCACTTCAAAGGAAAACTCTTGTTCTGCATAGTAACTCTTGCTATCAGTTTTTTCTCCGCGTCAAGGATGGTACAATGATTGTTCTAAAAAATGATTGAATAACCATTCTTAATCATTTGATCAACGCTAAGCAAATTCACATCCAAAGATGGAACGAAAAGAACATCACTGATGTATTTTTTACCTTTCTTAGTTTAGACAACAATTGTGCCTTTGCCAGAGGACTGTACAATAGCAGTGTTTCCCATACGGACTGGGATTTTGTGAGAAGCATCTAACTGATAGAAGATACTTGAATTGTTGGTCATGTGGGATGGGCAACCACTGTCAATCAACCACTTTTCATTGTTGCTAGGATTGGGCGAAGTTGATATTGGAAGTGCACAAAACAGAAATTCCTCCTCTGGGTTGCTACTCAAAAAACAAGCTTTGATACCTTATCGTTGTTGCTTGTCTCGCCTCTGTTTCAGCCTGCACTCCTTCTCAAAATGGCCAAATTTCTTACAGTAGTTACATTTAGCCTTCCCTTTATGATAACAATCTTTTTCAAGATGGTTTGTCTTCCCACAAGTTCCACAAGGAGAGAATTTACCCCTTATTTGCGATGCCTCCTTCTGGTTTGTTGTATTTTTTGTCCTTCCACGTGCTGCTGCCTTTTGAACCTGAAGACTTGGGCTGGTGCTTTATAGGAAAAGCATCTTCCAAAAGTTGTTCAAATGAATCCTTGAACTTTTCTTCATGTGCCACCAAGAGTCCGATTAGCCCTGATACGCTAAGCTTATTCACATCTTGTGTTGTTTCAATCACTATGACGATCATTCTGAAATTTTTGGTCAGTGAACTCAAAATTTTTTGAACGACTCGTGAATCAGGAATATCCTCTCCATAAATTTTCATTTGGTTTACAACTTCCGTAAGTTTGGAAGTGTACCATTTGATGTCTTCTCCTTCTTCCATTTTCATGTTTTCAAAAGAATGGCGTAAGGTATTAAGTCGAATGGCTATAACCTGTGAGTCACTATGAAACTCCTGCTCCAAGATATCCCACGCTTCTTTGGCTATGGATGCTCTCATGATTTTTGGAAACAGGGTGTCGGAAACACAATTTATAATGTGAGACAAAGCTTTATAATCTTTTATTTCATCTTCACTCATTTTTTTGAGTTGGGTTTCTATGTATTGGGCCTCCTTGTTTTTTTTTCTCAGGACCCTTTTCCACTATCTCCCATAAAGAGTTTACTTTTAGAAAAAGTTTCATTTTTATGCACCAATATTTATAGCGCTCTCCATTAAATGTTGGAGGTGCTGGGACAGAAAGGGTAGTGGTGGTGGATGTAGTTGGTGTTGAAGCTATTTTTGTTGATGAGTATCTTTTTTTGGTAGGCTTTGATACCACTTGTTGGAACAAAAAATACTATTTTACAGAAAAATAGGAGAGGAAGAGAGAGGCTCAATAAGCTGAATTATTTCATTGAACTAGTGAATGTTTTTTTTTGCTTACTAAGAGTTGTTGTCCAGCACCATATTTATAGAGCACTAGACACTATTCTAGAAATGTAACTAACCAAGTAACTTGAAAGATCAGTTATGAAAATATACCTACAAACCTGAAAAGTCCATAACCTTTTATTTTCCATATTTCTAACTGTTGGACAGCAGAAAGTCTCAATTTCTAACAATGCTCTTTTATTCGCCTTCCATTCATCATTGATTATTGCCACCTTACATGGGTTTAGCATATTGACACAATGCTTACAATAATATAACGGGCAAGTTTCAAGAGTTATGCCCAGGTTCGCTTAACTGATATGCAGATGCGTCTTGATTTAACTTCTACTTCTTGAGTTTTTCTAGCTTGGGTTATCGTTGTTCAACCCATAGAACACAACCTTGATTGTCAGACTAGTGATGATATCAAAGTTCCTCGATGAATTACGAGGGACAACAGCCAGCTTGGCAGCTACCACCTTGATGGGATTCCACCAGATCCACGTGGTGTATCATAGAATGAGTACAAATTTGATATCAATGCCAATGGTATCCTCATTGTTAGTGTCATCGACAAAGGCATTTTAAATACGCAGGTTTTTATTCTATCTAGTGCCAATACTTTGCAGAAACATATGGTTTCTTTGTTCTTGTTTGAAGATTCAATCTAGCTGGTCAGTGCCTTTTTAGTCTAAAATAGATACACAAATTGAATATACCTATCCATGCGATGCTTAACAAGTTGATCAGATGGTACAACAAGCAAAGGGATTTCTGAAGAGAAGAGGGACTTGACATTGATACAATGACCGAGGCCGACTCTGTTGTCTATCAAACTAAGAGACAACTCAAGGAGTTCGAGTGACCAAGTAATGCAAACTATAAGGATTTCCTAAGGTTGAGGAGTTAGGCTAAAGGATCTTAGACATGCTATTAAGGATAATGTAACCCAAACTATCAAGATGCCATGACTGTTCTGAATGAGGAAGTAATATAGATGGGATGCCGATTTTAAAGCTAGCCCTGCGTAGCAATTGATACTAGGCCTATAGTTAGAACAAGCACCGGCCCATCGGAGTATCTAGGTGTCCACCTGATGAAAGGGGAGATGTAATAATCGATACAGGCTTCAACGAAAGCAATTGAGCAAATAGGGCAATGCACTCAAGGGAGGTATTGGGATGATATGTTGATTACACTTGCTCTAGTTCCCTAGTTTTGGTATGTAGAATGGGAGCATTATTGCTTCCAAGTACATATAAAGCCACTTAATATAATTAAAAAAGAATAAAAAAGACCCATCTCCACTTTATTCGGTTGAAAGAACTTGTAGACCCTTAAACTTGTCAAATCAAATGGATCTAACCACATTTGCTTTAGCCTATCCTCACTTTCACTTCTACAAGTGAGAAATGCGTGCATTGCCAATTCTGAAAGTTCAGGAAAAAAAATGCTACCATAACAAGAACCAAACCTTTCTAAGCTTTCTTAGCACATGTCAGCTAGTAAGCTGCGTGTAGGAGCTGTAGGAAGCAAGTTTCAAAGGAAAACTGTGAATGATCGATAAGCAGCAATCTTCTTGGTTTGATCAGTTGACAAATTCTATCCCTTTGATGGCAGTCCCTGCATGAAGTTGAAGGGCGACATCACCAACAACCTACATGACATTCATGCAACAGGTACCATTAAGATAATAAAAACATAAGAATCACTCATGAACTTGTGTGAAAAACATCCAAGATTAAGATTATTTAAAACCACCTACAAATTTATTTCCAACAAATAGCCATGAAATGTGAAACAATGAAAGTTGTAAACCGCCAATAGATAGATACCTTAGCCATGGATCTATAAGAAGACTCAGTAACCCCACCAACATGAGGAGTGATTAAAACATTGGGGAACTTCAAAATTGGATCATCAGGGTTGAATGGTTCTGTCCAAGCAACATCAATACCCAAACCACCCAGGTGACCTGACTGAAGGCTATCATAAACTGCATGATAATCGAGGAGACCTCCCCGTGCAATATTTATTAAGCAAGCACCCTAGGAAACAGAATGAAAATAACCTATCATCTTTTGTCTTGAATCAAAGATTGCACAAATGGAAACAGTAAGATAATTGCAATAATAATAATATTAAACAAAAATGAAGCACCCTAGGAATAATACAAAAATTAGTTTTACATGAATTCTTTACATATGGAAGACTTACCTTTTTCATTGCTGATAGGAATGACTTGTTCACTATGCCAGCCTATGATAAAGATATTATGGCAACTTAATAAGTATAAGTGGTAAATTGAGATCACAAATTTGGATAAGACAAGTTAACAGGAACAATAATATACCGTCTCATGATTCAAAGACAAGCAGATAACAGTTATGTGTGCTATGCTTGCAAATTTGTATGCATCATCATGGCTTCCCTTCTCATCAACAAAAGCATCGATTGAATCACTCTGGCTGGAGGCACCTAAGATATAACAGAACAAATCACTAGACATAAATCAAGAAAGAGAATAAGGGAACCAAAAAAGAAAAAAGAGCAAAGGAAAAATAAAATGATACGGAAACGTCCTCATACCATTAATCCCACATGAGGTCCACCTTCTTTTTGTTGCGAGAATTCTTACACCAAATGGCCTTAAGCGCTTTGCTAATTCGACTCCAATACTACCAAAACCCATGATGAAAACCTACAGGGATTAAAGTATCAGAGTTGGAGGCAGATAACAAGGTTTGATAAATTGTTACATAGTGTGAAGGATGAGATATCTAGCATAGTGATCAGAAGAGGTGGTAAGGCCCATGGCTAGTGGTAAAGGCTCTGCTGCCTCTGCTGTTGCTTCTGATTAATCATTGCTAATCCAAATTCACACATAGCTGCTAGATAGTTATTGGCTACATACTGAATAGGATGCTTCTTTGCTAGTGGTGGAGTCTCCCTTGGGCCAGACTGGAGAATTTTACTCAACTTGAAAGGCATCCTTTCTCTCTCCTCCAGGACTTTCAGGGTTTCTTTCTATTGTATCGAATCTCCCATGACATTAGCTTCACTGCCAAATTCTTAAGTGCCTACATCTTGTCACAGGGAAGAAAAAGTAGTTTGTGGTGATGAGGAAAGCTGGTGGCCTCAAGGGAATAAGAGGAGAGAAGCTTGACAACTTTGAGGGAGAGAGAGTTTCCTGAGAATAAGCTATTTTATTGCTTCCTCAACTTAGCTTTATTGACTAAATGAAGGGCTTTATTTATAGGTGTTACAATCTAAGAGTTACATAGTAATTAAGAAACTAACTAAAGATATTAATCCCTAAAGATAAACGAATCATCTTTTTTGGAAGACCAATAATTCCTAAGGATGGTGTAATCTCCCAAAAATTTTAAAAACCTATATTTTAATAAATAACTTTTATTTAAAATAAAACTAGCTTTTAAAATTATTTATTTTAATTATTTTATGGATTTTAGAGTATGTAAATTTGGATAAGAGTATTTAATAAAATAAAATAAAATATTCTTTTATTTATCATATTATTTTATTTAAATAAATTTTCAAACTAGTATTTTACTATAATTATCCTTTTTAAGCCCATATATTTAATTATATTAAATTAAATTATTAAATAAACTTATTATCAAAAATATTACATCCTATTATTTTATAAGTTTAATTATTTTCAATTTTTCCATTTTTCCCACTTTCCTTTTTCCCACCTTTTCTTTTCTTTCTCCTTTCCCTTATTTCTTTTTTTCCTTCTTCCTGGCTTTGGGCCGCCGCACCCAGGCTTGCCCTTCCCCTCCCCTATGCGCGCTTGGGCCAGCCCCTCCTTCTCCCACGCACGCCCGCCCAGTAAGCCCGCCGTCCCTCTTTTATTTTTCTTCCTGGACCAGCCGGCTCTCTTCTTTCCTGCGCCGGTCCAGCCGCCCAGCCCCTTCTTCTCCTCTCTTCTTCTCCCATGCCCCGACCTGCTCCCGTCCTCCATTGCACGCCCGACCACCGCCTGCAACTGCCGCCGCCTGCCACCGTACCTCCCCCTGCTACTCCCTCTCTCTATCCCGTCCTTTTCTTTCCTATTTCGAGCCAAACTACCCCCTGCACCCTCCATTCCCACCTGAATTCTTTCCTTCTTCTCCCCTCCCTTCCCCCTACCAACCGACAGCCCTGCCACCATACTGCAGCACCGATCGGCCGCCTGCTCCCCCTGCCTCTCCCTCTTCTTTTTCTTACCCTCACCAGCCCTTCATTCCCCGTATATTCCAACCCTCATCTCATCCCTCGAGCCTCTTCTCTCTTTTCTCCTTCTCCCTCCATTTCTTCCTCGGTTTTTGATCACCGCCGCCCACCGCCGCTTGCACCACCGCGCCCAGCCCCTGCGCCGCCTTCTGCCACCACCTACTACCACCCTGCGCCACCACGAGACCCCCCAAGCCCCCTCGAGCCCCTACACTTCCTCCCTTCTCCACCTCTTCCTTTTTCTCCCCATTTTTCCCCTTACCGCCGAGCCACCTGCAACCGCCACTTCCGCCGTCGTCCGGCCACCTCTGCCGCCACCCAACCCACCGTTCGACACCCTGCAACCCCCTCTACCACCACCATGCATTAGTTGGCCGAAAACAGCCCTTGCACCCCTCCATTTTTCCCTCTCATTTTCCTTCCTTCTCAGCCCCTCCACCTCGACTCATCTCGGCAGCCAACTTTGCCGCCTTGCTGCCGCCGTCTCCGCCGCCCTATGCCGCCGTGAAACCATCCTTAGCCTCCACCTACACCCCCTCTCCACTCCTGCACCATTCCCTTGCCTTGAAACCTCCCCCATCCACCTTCTTTTCTAGCCTAAAGACCCTAACCCGAAAATAACAAATTTTGCTTCCTTCACCCCCCTTTGAACCCTTTCACCTCTCATTTCTGCATGAGACTCACGCTGTTCATGCAGCGTGAGCTCCCCCTTTTATTTTGGGACTTACTTGGCTAATTTTTGAGGTATAGTAATAGTTAATCAAAGTGTTTTATTATTAAGTAAATTTTTATAAAGTTTTATCCTTTTAACTTCTTATTTCTAACATAATAATGGTTGATATTATTTTAGGTGTTGAGTTGCTAATTAAAGCTTAAATCTTTAACCGGGATACCGGTAAGATTTGATAATTGCGGGATTAAGATAACCGTTAATCCTCCCTTAAATACATGGAAAAACGTATGCTAGCACATTAGGGATTTAGTATGATTTTATGTATGGTTTGTGTGCTTAGCATGATATATATATATATATGGTTGCTTATATTGCTTGATAAAAAGGAAAAGTATGATAACCTTTGTGCCATGTGTAGGTATGATAATTAAGGAAGAAGTTTGATTATTGATGGAAATATTAAATGCTTGTTTATGATGTATTATGTTGCTAATGCATGAGTAATATTATTGCCTAAGGGTATTTTAGTAATTATGCTTATGAAGTATGTGATCTAATGTATGTAGTTGCTAATGAGTATTATGTTGAATAATGACAAGTTGGTGGACTTAGAGGATAAGAATGAAGTACTAATATCATTATTTTATGTAGTGTTGGTAAATTCATAAAAATGGTGAATAAAGGGGTTGAGTGGAAATTTTATAAGTGAAAAGGGTATTTTGGTAATTTTGTAAGCAAAAAGGGTACTTTGGTAATTTCAAAAGAAAGGGGTTAAATGATAATTCATAAGTAAAAAGATAAAATTGTATGTTGTGAGAAAGAAGGGTATTAGGGTAATTTTGAAGGAAAAGGGGCAATATGGTAATTTTACAAGTAAAAAGGGGGTATTGTAGTAATTATGGAAGTTAGGGTATTATGGTAATTTTATGAGTAAAGGAAAAGATGGGAAATTTTCAAGTAAAAGGGCATTATGGTAATTTTTGAGGTAGAGGGGCAAAATAGTAATTTCATAAATAAATGGCAATATGGTAATTTTATAAGTGAATGGCAAAATGGTAATTTTATAAGTAAGGGGTATTATGGTAATTTTGGGAGTAAAGGAGTAATATGGTAATTTGGAAAAGAAGGGCAAAATGGTAATTATGTACGGAAGGATAAAGATGGTAATTTTGGATGTGAAAGGGTAAAATAGTAATTTGTAAAGAAAAAGGAGTGTTATGGTAATTTTATAAATAAAAGGGAATTGTGGTAATTTTGTAAATAAAAGGATATTATGGTAATTTGGAAGTAAGGGGTAAAAGGGTAATTTTGAAGTTAAAAGGACATTTATGGTAAACTTGGGAGTAAGGGGGTAACTTGGTAATAATGATAACGACGAAGGATCAATTGGTAATTAAATTATGATTATAAAAGGGTAATTGGATAATTATGATAATAGAGAAGGGTAATTTGGTAAATTAATCAATAAAAGGGCATTATGGTAATTTTAATAATGGAGAAGGGCAATATGATAATTATAAATATAGAGAAGGGTAAATTAATAATTATAAATATGGAGAAAGGTAGAATGGTAATTATGACAATGAAAATGGTAAATTGGTAATTTAATCAACTAAGGGGCAATTTGGTAATTATGATGATGGAGAAGGGCAATTTAGTAATTTATCCAACTAAAGGGGCAAATCGGTAATTTAAGCGACTAAAGGGTAAATTGGTAATTACTTAACCAACTAAAGGGGCAAAATAGTAATCATGATAATGAAGGAGGGTAATTTGGTAATTTATCCAACTCAAGGGCAATTTAGTAATTGTAACAAAGGAGAAGGGCAATTTAGTAATTTAACCAACCAAAAAGGGAAATGTGTTAAGGTTAATAATTATGAAGGGCGAATGGTGATCTAAAAAGCGTAGGAGATAAATTGATAACCTAAATTGGATAAAGGGTAATTTGGTAATTATGCAACCTAAAGGGTAATGTGGTAATTTATCAAGTAAGGAAGGGATGACTTAGCAATTATATAAGTAAGGGGTAAATGAGTAATTTGTACCTAACATGTCGTTGTGATTGTGGACCATTATAATATGATTCAAATAAGGTTGATTAGCCAAGTAAGAGTATTTGATAATTAGTATGGCCTTAATGGTTTTCTCTGTGATATCCTGGATAATCATCTGAATAAGAAACGATTAACGATATCAGAACGATTGAAAGTGAATAAGTATCTGATTATTGTGCTTTTCGTGATCACTTTAATTAAGACACTATTACTTAAAGTGAAAGACCTCGAGATCGGGAATGGTGACTCCTTAGGGTCGCTACCCTAAGGACGTGGTTTAGTCCACGATTATTCTGGTATTTGCTGGTGTGCCTTTGTGCCCCAACCATGCCCTATATCTTACTCTTTCTAGCTCTACGAACCTAGTTAGGGGGTATGCATACTTATGGATTAGGTGTCCTTGTCGGTAGGGTACTGAGTTAGCTTTATGCACCAATACGACCAGGGTACCATTGCGTCCTTTGGTTCGTGGTTGAAGGGTACTGAGTAGCTGATATGCACCGGTACGATCGGTGTACCTTTGTGTCCCGGGTTATTGATCTCTCGTCCGAGGCAAATAAATATGATTGATGTGCTGATTAAGAAAAATGAAATATACTAATTATGAAAGTGAAATATTAATGAGCCGGGCCCAGTTGATTTATGATATTGAGTACCGGTCCACCGGATATAATAGTGGTCCAGGAGCGTGTTGCCCTAGTTTGTGATTATGAGTACCGGTCCACCGGATATAATAGTGGTCCAGGAGCGTGTTGCCCTGGTATGTGATTATGAGTACCGGTCCACCGGATATAATAGTGGTCCAGGAGCGTGTTGCCCTGGTATGTGATTATGAGTACCGGTCCACCGGATATAATAGTGGTCCAGGAGCGTGTTGCCCTAGTAAGTGATTATGAGTACCGGTCCACCGATTATAATAGTGGCCAGGAGCGTTGTGCCCTGGATGATGATTTTATATATATTCCGGTCTACTGGCTAAAATAGTGGGGGTCCCGAGCTCAATGAAATCAGTTATGTATGTGAATAAGATTATGGAAAAATACTAATCACTTATAGTGGAACACCATGTGAGTCGGGGCCAGACCGGTCCACCGGCAAATAATAGTGGTCAGGTGTGTTCTGCCCTGTGTGTTTACCTTCCGGTCCACCGACAATAATAGTGGTCAGAGGCGTTCTGCCCTGTGTGTTTACTTCCGGTCCACCGGCTATAATAGTGGGGTTCTCGTACTCACATGGATATAAAATATGAGATTGATTAAATGATGACGGAATAATGGGTTAAGGCCCGAATGTATTGATCTTACACTATGACATGGCTTAAGGCCAAAAGTATCGATCGTGACTTATAAATTATTATGTATGTTATTGTTATGTATGCACCTCTCATTATTTATGTGTGTAGCTTGCATTATGTGTCGTATGCGGGCCTGTCTTTAAGTGTGGTATTAAAGGGTTACTCAGTACCGTAGTACTGAAGGGATTCCCTTTATGGGGCCCCTGCCTATTCAATGGGCAGTGCCCTTGCAGGTCTTTTCAGGTGCTACTCAAGTGGGCTACGGGAAAGAGAGTAAGGAGTTATCCGGTATCATTAGGGTTTTCTCTTTCTCTTTAAATTTCGGTGTTAATGTTATGTTGTTACTGTAACCACCATTGGTGGATTTTATTCTCGTAAATGATTTGATGCGATACTCTGTTTTATGTATGTTGAACTTCTTTCAAATTGTATTTTATTTTTCTTAGCCTTAGCACTTGGTACTGGAACGGTATGAGTGAACCGGTCTGGTACTAAGTGTGGCGGTAATACTCCTAAAGTTCACGTTTTATTAATTTGCTTCCGCTAATTTCCTTTTAATTAACGAAATTTTTCAGTAGTGAATTTTGGGGGTGTTACAGATGGATATTCACTAAAAAAACCAAAGGCTTTGTTTGGTTCTTAGAAAATTAAAGGAAAGGAAAATAGGTAGAAAAGAAAACTAAAAGGATGGAAAAAAAAGGAAGATATATATTTTGTTCTGTGATTGGTTGTTGTGAGGAAAAAAGGAGAACATTGATGAAGAGCTGAAAAAGATTCTTAAGTCCACTCATAAGTCTTGAATTGCATGTTCAATGTCTCAAATTAGATGTATATTACCTTGAGTAGTGGACACATTAGGCAATTCATGGACACTCTAGGCCAAAGTCATAAGAAACTTATATTTAGCTAGAATAGCCCTTGAGAAGGGTTACATATCAAAGGGTCTGTAACAATATGTGAATCATGGTCATACAGGCACACAACCAAGACAATGGTGCAGAAGCAGTCAATCAAAACTTGTACTTACTGTAAAGTTCAACTGTACACATATGTGCAACAAGTAATGATAAAGCAGATAGAAATAGAACTCACGGTTTTTCCAAATAACGTTTCTCCAGCTGGCTCACCAAGTCTTTTTAGCCGTATTGAGTTCTGCATCTCCGTCTGTCACAAAACACTTGATGAAATACTGGGAGGATAGCTTAAAAACAATGATACTACAGAACAAGCAAACACCATTTGCACATATAGATCGGGGACCCTAGCAACTAAATGACATACTCAATGTTGGAAACATGAGCTAACACTCTAATTCAGAGTTAACCATAGATATCACAAGAAAATGCCATCCAAGGGAGTGTAGTAACTAAGGAAAGAGTGAAATATTGGAATGATAAGCCTACAAGTATCAACAAAATGACATAATTTATCAGCTTTGTTAATGGCCATATGAAAAACATAGCAGGACTATTATTGTTAGAGTATACTAACATGAGTATCCAACGCACATCTTATGTGTGGCACTCTAGCCCATATTCTGGTTATAGGTAGTTATTACTCACTAGGTACTGCTATCCATTTGCGAGAGAAAATTGGCATTACAAACTACTATGGGCTTCTGTAGTGTGATTTTTCCTAACTTGCTAAGAGTTTACCAGCCATTGAATTGCATCAACCCAAGTGTGTTGACTGTGAAGCTTCCTTAGGCAAGGAAATCCTCAAGAGAAAGGTGTGCCTTCGATGGTATAATCAATCTTTTCAAGAACTTCTTCAAACATGTCTCAACTGAAGCTCGGATGTTACACTAAGCCCACTAGAGAACCTCCCTCTTTCTTGATACTAATGGTGAATTTATCCATTAAAAGATAAAGTTACAAGCATGGGACAGCCTGGAGTAGTAGCCACATATTCTTTATTAGATTCTAAATTAGCTTTTGCATTCATATTTGATACAGCTCAAATTACTGACCAGTGACCACATGCATTGATGTTGTCCTTTTTTTGGTTTTTTAATTTATATATTCACCAGTCTCAATATCATATGACAAATGGTCTCTAAATTATTCAAGTCAGGAACTTGTTGCTTTCTAGCTCATTGGCGACTCAAAGTTGGCTGATACACTGTGTTTAGACTGTTCTTGATAAAGGCAAAGAGGAAATGTCAATACTTTGAATCAAAAGAAGCTTGCCTGACAACGAAGAAGACCTAGCATAAGATATATTGACAATTCAGCACATGAAGCAGCATTTCCAGTGTTATGCCCTGGAATTCTAGCAACCTTGACTCCACATCTCGTTGCAGCATTAATATCAACTCCTGAAAAGATATAAAATTAATATCCAAGGGCTAAGAGAGGAGAAGAAAACAAACAACAAATAGGAAATATGCAAAATGGCACTTCACGAATTGTATAAACCACAACAAGAAGTACCTTCTAAACCAACGCCAAATTGCATTATAATTTTCATTTTCTGTGCTTGAGCAATAACATCGGATTTCAATTGCATATTTTTGACAACACATAGATGGTAGTTGCCAATAACATCTGGCACATCGTCAAGGGGAACATCATCAACCTACAGTTGAATGAAATAGAGGCATAAGATACTCCTGTGAGGACCCTGATTACCACAAAATGTTGGGATAATGGTCTATTTCCATTTGAGTCAAAATGATCCAGAAATGCTACTAAAAGCCATCCCCAGCATCAGAACAAGATACATACGAGTGTGATAACTTGTATTGGAGGAGAAGACTTGAAAACAATAAAATACACATGAATATATATATTTGGTTCTTCAAAAATTGCCATAAGCATAACTGACTTCGCTCTCGCTGGTAACCAAATTACTTTTAAATTATTACTTTGTTTCAACTGATATGACTTAAACATCAAACTAACCCCTACCATTTATAGTCATATAAAGAAAAAAAAAGGTTGAAGCAAATGCCCAAAAATATTAATACATGCCATTTCACCGCATCTTCTGATTATTTCCAAAATAGAGACTTAGAGGCAATACATTAATTATGTTTCCAAAAATGAAAAACTCTCCGGTCTTAACCAGAGAGAGAGAGAGAGAGAGAGAGATTGTCGGGTGAAACTACAACCTATAGACATCAAAACAGATTTGATGGAAATGCTTCTACCACAGTGTTCGGGACACGTTCCTTACCTGTCACAGTACGTGTTCTTCGATCGCCAAAACCCAGAGGGTGAATCCAACATGTCATGTAATGACAATAATATCAATCACAGCAGTCCAAGCCTATCAAGTACATTTGCAACAAGCACCAAAAGCAATCACAATTTACAAGTATAGTTTCAATTACATTCTTCAATCACAGTTACTTGGGGACCCAAACAAGATCGATGTAATTGAACACAGTCTTAACGGCTTTATAGAAGTGGTACTACATTGAGAATCAAGAAATCATGGCCCGCAGAAATTACTGAGATCATACACTACATTGAACTACTCTAATTCTCCAAATAATCATGAACTGTATCACTATGCCTTCCATAATTTACCTGGATATATGGAAATTGACTCACATACTCCCGAGTGTAAATATGAGAAGCAGCAAAATACGGCCCGCAAAACAGAATGCGAGTTACACCCTCGCTTTCATGACCATCAATTACCTCGTGTTTCCTCATTACTCCAGCGCTGAAGCAAACGATTGTAGTTACGACAGTAATGTTGATCGACCGGAACCAAATTGTACGAAATAAGGGAACTTATCAGTTGCTTTTAGTTCATAATGGCATGATTCATTTCAAGAAGAGACATCACAACGTAGAAAACCCTAGGATGAAGAATAGAATAGAGCTCCGATGAATATTAAAAGTAAGAAGATGAGATTGAAGGGATGATCTGAGGGTGTGGGGGGAGGTCCAGTGCTGTTGTATGAATATACCTGGGCGGAAATGGAGGCGCTCCGGTAGAAGCACCAAGATTGCAGAATTGCCTGACAACACGTTGGGCACAGACCCGTGTGAAAAACATGTTTATGAAAAATCGTTAGGAGAGCTAGTTTAGCAGATCGGAAATTTCGTTATGAATCTGTACTAACTTAGCAAATCTATGGTGGATCCGGTCGTGGTTGGGTAGATCATTTTTAATGAGTTATAAGTATAGTTTCAATTACATTCTTCAATCACAATAAATGTATAGTTTAAAATGGTCCGATAAACTATAAAGATATAAGCTTAGCAGTTAGCAATCACAATTATCTTCAACCATAACAAAAAGTAAAATAAAAATTTGTTTCAAACTATCTCATTTCTTAACTATTAAATGAGTTATAATATTAATATTTGAATAATTTTTATGAAAATTAAATTGCAATTATTACATATAATTAATATTCAAAGAATGTAGCTTATAAGCTATGATTTTACTATTTTAATATGAATGAAAAAATGAATATAGTTTAGACAAAAGAATCTATCTACTCTTATAATTGTGTTACTATATATTATGTAGATATGATATTTTATGCATTTGTGTTCTAGGAACCAATATATAACTATATAATTTAGATTTGGGTTTGGGTTTCCATATCTTCGGATATTCAAGTAAAAAAAAAAAGAAAAAAGAAACTTAGCAAATTTATGCATTGAACATATATTATCCTTAGATTCCTATTTTAGTCTTCTCCACACAAATATTTTACTACCTCCAATTTATATTATGTATCATTTTAGATTTTTTGACACTTATTAAGAAAATATATAAATGGTCAAATGTATCCTCATTAAATATGTCTCCATAGATTATCACACTAGTAACAAACATTTGATCGACATGGATTACTTGGAAAAATAACTCAAAATTTACTATAAAAATTTAAAACAACACTCATTTTAAACAAAAAACAACTTTGTTGATGTGAATAAGAGGTGGTATACTCTATCTATTAACCTTGATGATGATACTCAATTAATACATCTTACTACGAGTAGCATGGTTCTCTCTTCTTATGATTACTAAAACACATGTATTCATTAATGTAAGAGTATATTTATAATTATAAGATGTGTGTCTTGTAAGGATGTATTTTTTTTAAATAAAATATATATTTATAACATATATATATATATATTTGTTTCTTATTGTTTTATAAATAAATGATGCTATAAAATGTACATATGTCAATATAACATGTACATTGACTACTATATGACGTGTATTTTATTTTGATGATACGTATACTTGTTGATATAAGATATACATCTACAACTAATATTAATACTGTATGTTTTTTTTTTGTGGTTTAAATCAAGTTTATAACATCCCTTCAACCCTTCTTGTGTCTTTAAAATATTTCATTCCAAAATGCTCGGTACTTCTTACGATTTTGAGTATCGTAAACCTTTTGAGCCACTTTTAAGTATTAAAAATTTGTAAGACCTTTGTAATTTGTCCATTTTTTTATACTTTTTCTAAGTCTCCTAGTCATTTTTAAAATAATAAATGAAGATTTTGATGGAAAAAATATAATTCACCATTCTGTTCAATGTTTCACGCATTTAAGCTCCAAAACGAGTATATTAACTATCTATTTGTTACAAAACCTTAGAGATAATTATATTTAAGTGTATATGAGATAAAAATAAAATAAAAAAGATCTGTACATATTTTTAGTATTTTGGATAAATTTTATCTATCTTAAACATAATTAGTCTCCACAATTCATTCTTATCTACTCTAACCTTATCCTAATCCACCCTTATGCATCTATTATATTTTATTAAAGTTAAAAACATCCCCCTTGACCCTTATGGCCTACGTGAGCCAACCCCACTTTTCTTAACTACTTATTTTCCTTTTTTCCCTTTAAAACACCTAAATATCTAAGTTAATATCTAAACCATCATCAATTCCTCTTATCTATTTTAGTCTTCATCTTCTTCTCTTTCCTTTAGCTCCCTAAGAGTTTAATCCCCTCCCTCCTTTTTCCTCCATTGAAGTTATTCAAGGTTTGTTGATTTTGAACTTCTTAACCTTGAATTTAAACCCTATTTTGTTGTTAGGTAAAATGGGTTAAAGTTTGAGGAACTTGAAGAAACACAATTTTCCTCTATTCCTTATCAATTTCATCCACTCAAAAAGGGAAGAGTATGCCTTTCTTCTCATTTTGTCCTTGTTTTATTCTCTTTTTGATGCTTTTGATGGTGTTAATGAGTTTTATGTTGATTTTGCGAGGGAAGAGGAGGTATCGAGTTTGGAGGAGGGAGCTTTTGAGGCTTATTCAAGCCTTGATCTTATGTAAATGTATTTAGGTTAAAGAAGGTATAATTTTGGTTGTTGTGATTGATTTTGTTTATTTTTTTTGTACTCTTAGATTTTTCAATTTTTGGGGTTATTGGGGTAGTTGTAATTCTTTAAATCCTTGAAGATATTTATGGTGGTTTTATTGGGTTATTTAGGTAATTTTTCCGTCATAACATATTCAAGTTTGATCATGTTCCCGTTATGTATGATTTAGTAGAAGTTTAAGCATGTTTATGTATAAAATAGTAAAAGTACTTATTAGTAGAACTTTTTATGTTTTTTTTGCTCCAATATGTTTAGCATGTTCAAAATTCCAAGCATACAAATTTTGATGCTTTAATTAAAATATGTTAGGTTTTAGGGTTTATTCTTGATCTAGGACTTTTTAGGGTAAAAATGTCATTGTACATGTTCTAAACCTTATTTTTCTAATTTCTAATGTATAAAAATTATGTTAATCATATTTAGATTTATCTTTCATATTTTTTTGGTTATTATTTGGGGTGCTTTTAGATTCAAAAAATAAGGTTAATTTTTTGGAAAATGTTATCCAATGTTCTAGAAATTCATAAAATAGGTTTATAACTTTTATTTTTTTAGACTACATTTTCTGAGTTTTCACATAAATGTATGTCCATGTTTTCTATATATTTTCCAATTGAAACAACAACAACAACAACATCAATAATAACATCATTGATAATAATAATATGCTTATTATTTTCAATAATAATAATTTATTAATTTTATTAATGCTTATCAATAATAATATCAATAAAATAATACTAATGATGATATTATTATTATTAACATATTTATAATATTATTTAAATTATTATTATTATTAACAATAATATTTGTAATACTTATAATATTATATTTAATAGTATTATTATTATTATTAATTTTTATTAATATTAATATTAATATTCATAAAATAAGAATATGCTAATTATTAATATTAACATTAATAATAATATTTTTATCAATATTAATTATTTATTATTAATAATATTACTAATACATTTAATAATATTATAATTATGAATATTAAGATTATTAGTATTATTAATAATAATTTTATTATTAATTTCATTAATATTTATAATAATAATAATTTTTATTATATTAATTTATAATAATAATATAATTATTATTTATATTAGTCACAAGAATAATAAGAACATTGTTAACACTATTAATATTACTAATACTTACTTAAATAATAATAATAATAATAATAATAATATATTTAACACTAATATTGTAATAATATTTTTATAATAATAATATTAATATAATAATTATTATAATTAATATTATTATACTTATTTTAATTAATCTTATTATTATCATAACTATATTCAAGATTAACAAATTAATAATATCATCATCATCATCGTGATTATTGTTATTTTTATTATTACTATTAGCGGCGGTGGTGGTGCCAATGATAATAAAAATAATAGTAATTGTTAGCTTCATAGGTTAATCAACATTTATTTTGATGATAACAAACTCAATTATGAATTTAACTTATCGTGTTAAGTGTGCATGCATATCATAATAAAAAAATAAAGTATTCAATACTTAAATAAGTCAAGGAGTGCTAAGGAGATCAAGTTTTTAAATCATATTCCAAGCACAAGCCTAAGATCAAGTACTTCCATTTTATATTTATAATATATAAACCATAAAGGGATAAGAAAGTGTGTTCAACATACCAAGACTCACGCTTCAAAGAGTATGTTACGCTATTTATTTTCATGTACATATGATTTACATATTGAGCACAGATATATTTTAATGATTTGACATATCTAATTCTATTAAAAAATTATTTTGAAAGATCTTAAAGTGATTTCATGTTTAAAAAGTATTTACAAGTATTTGTGTAAAAGGTTGTCTTAAAATATTTTTATTTTAAGTAGTTTTCCATATGATATGAATTGAGAAATTCACCATAAATTCCATATATATTATTTTTTGATTAATAATATTTATTTTGAAACCTTAAGATGTCTACTTTACAGTAAAAAAGATGGCATACAATTTTGAGCTCTATAGTTCAAGTTATGGTTCTTTTTGTAAATGTGCGTGGTACTAAAAATTGACTCCACTAATTGATTGGTTTCTTAAAACCAATCAACTAGTTTGCATACCGATTGACTGGTCTGGACATTTCTAAGATTTTTTTTCCATTGAAATTTAACCGTTGGAGGAATTTTTACACCCAACAACTAATGCTCATTTTTCTTATCTTTTAGTACTATAAAAAAGAGTTGTTAGAATTTACTAAATATCAATCAAGCTAGTACAACTCTTTTAAAATTATCATTTTCACATCTTACAAACAATCATAGAGAGTTTTAATTTTACACTTTCAAATCAAAATCAAATTTCTTTGGTCCTCAATTTGTTCTTTATATTTGGCTAGAGTGCTCATATACTTATAATTATTATTTCTCTAGCTAGATAAAAATCTTCATTAGTGACTACTCACTTTCATATGTTATCTAGTGAAGATTTTTATTGTATTTATTCAAACTCATCATCTCAAATACAAGCGAAGAGTGTTGTATTGTCTAGCATTCCTAAGAGAGATCATTGAGATTATAGTCGCATAAATTTAGAGAGGATAACAGGGCAAAATGTAATAATCTTCTAGAGGGTTATTGAGATTATAGACTTATAAACTAAGAGAGGAATGATCATCATCAAATACCCACTATAAATAAAGAAATATTCAAATCCAAAAGGCAAAACATTTTGGTGTTGGATGTAGAGAAACTTTATAGAATTTCTTGAACCACTATAAATCACGTGTTTATTTTTGTCATCCTTCTACTTATTTTTACAAAATTTTAATTTTGAATTATTGTTATAAAATACTCTATTCATCCCTTCTAGAGTATCCATATGAGCTTTCATTAGTAGTAGTAGTAGTAGTAGTAGTAGTAGTAGTAGTAATAATAATAATAATAATAATAATAATAATAGTAATAATAATAATAATGATGATGATGATGATGATGATGATGATAATATTATTATTATTATTAATTTTAATATTAGTATTTTTTAGCATGCTTATTTTAAGTATTATTATTATTTTAGTTGTTAATATATTTTTTTAATAAGTAGAATTTATTACAATTGAAATAGAGATTACAAAGTAGCAGTACACTCAATATCAGCAAGCAACCCTAACCACATCTAGTATACTTAGCAGAAGAAGTATGATTGACAAGCCTCTTAGATATATTCATTATAATGATTATCAAAAGAACACATAGCTGCCTAGTACTATTTTGAAAAACTCTAAGATTCCTTTCATGCTAAACAGTTGCAATGTAAGAGACAAATAAAGCACCTAAAATGTGTTTCTTCTTTGTTGCTAGTCTAGTTCTTGAAGTTAAGGTCTTGACCTCCTGTTCCCATCCTAAAATGGAATCACTTTTGCCAGCCAATCTCCTAATGGTCCTCCAAAGAATGGATGTATTAGGACAAAACAAGAATAGATGGTCTCTAGTCTCATTATGAAGATGACAAAAAACACAGACTAAATCCACTGCCATGCCTATCTCCCTCAGTCTTACTTTAGTTAACAATTTGTTTCTACATGCAAGCCAAGCAATAAAATTCAATCTGGGTGTAGAAACAGATCTCTATAACAACTTTGCCCAGGCCTACTTATCTTGTGGTGTTCTAATGGCTTGATAATCTGCTTTGATACTATAATCTGCCTGCCTTGCCTCACAATTCAGAATAAAGTTCTGAAGAACACCTCAAATGTGGAGAATCCTGAGAAAAATTCAGGAAGTGTAAGATGTAGGAGTGAAGTCCCACACATATCCTTGCTTAATATAAACTGCATTCACCCATTTGACCTATAGAGTATCCTTTTTTGCTGTAATGTTCCAAAGGAGCTTCCCCAAAGCATAGCGGTTCCAAAGCTCAAGATTTAGCAAGCCAAGTCCACCCTCACTGGTAGGAGAACAAAGTTTTTCCCAGGCTACTAGTGTAGTCTTCTTAACCTACAACTTTCCAGACCATAGGAAGTTCCTACATAAACTGATAAAATAGTGAAGAACTTTTCTAGGTAGTAAGATAATCTGGCCGAAATAAAGATGGATACTGAAAAGCACTAATTTAATAAGCTGAAGTCTCCCTGCATATGACAGGAACAAAGTACTCTAATGTCACAACCTCGTAGTTAGTTTATCAATCATAGGCTGCAGATGTGCTGCACATAAACGTGCAAAAGATAAAGGCAGGCCTAGGTAAGTGATTGGAAACCTCCCTACAGGAAACCTGAGGCAATCTAGAATAGTAGCCTGTGTTGAGTCATCAACACCCCCAAAAAATACAGAGCACTTGTTGTAATTAACCACAAGGCCTAATGTTGCGGAAAAATGAGACAATACCTCTTGAAGACATTTAACACTCTACAAATTACCCTTACAAAATAACAATAAATCATCTGCAAAATATAAGTTGATAAGCTGCAATCCTCTACATCTTGAATGAGCATTAAACTTGGGATCTACCCACAACTTCTTCAAACTTCTGCTAAAGTAATCCATAACCAGCACAAAGAGATAAGGAGATAGAGGGTCTCCTTGCCTTAAGCATCTTTTTCCAAGGAAAGGTGCAGCCAGAACACCATTGTAGGAGACAGAATATGAAACAGTGGTAACACAGGCTATAATCAGATTAATAAAGTGAATAGGAAAACCATAGAAGTTCAGGAGTTGTTGTAGAAACTTCCAATTAACCATATCATATGCCTTCTTAAGATCAATCTTCAGCATGCATCTAGGTGAGGTGCCCTTTTGAGAATACTTCCTTACTAATTCATGGGCCAATAGAATATTTTCTCCAATGCTTCTTCCCTTAATGAAGGCATTCTGAGAGAGGTCAATAATATTTGGCATAATATGTTGTAATCTCTGAATAATAACTTTTGCAATAATTTTATATAACACATTGCAACAAGCTATGGGTCTAAATTTAGTAACCCTATTTGCATTAGACTATTTAAGAATGAGAGTTAGGGCAGTAATGTTAGGCTTTTTAGGCATAAAACCAGTAGCAAAAAATTCTCTAATAGCCCATACTACCTCTTCTGCAATAATTGGCCAGCAAGCCTTGAAGAACCCTGTAGAAAATCCATCTACTCCAGGTGCTTTCATATCCCCCATTGAGAAAATAGCTGCTTTCACTTCCTCTGTTGTAACAGGTGTAGAAAGACTAGCATGGTAAGCAGGAGGCAAGCCTGAGTTCAGAACAAAAGAATCAATAGCACCTTCCATACATGGGCCAGATCCCAAGATATGCTGATAATAATTGATGAAAGCATCATGGATGTGCTTTGCACCTCTAACCTCATTATTTTCAGAATCTAAGAGAAAAACCACTGTTTTTCTTTGATGCCTCTCCTTTACCTTGGTATAAAAGTATTTGTGATTTGAATCCCCACATTTAAGCCAGTGGTTTGTAGCTTTTTTCTTATAGAAGAGCTCTTCACAGTGAAGCAAATAATGGAAATGCTTTTCTTTTACCTACAAGAGATTTCTCTATTCAGTATTACCTAAATTGGTATAACAGTTATGCTGTAAAGCTGCCACTTCCTCTCTAGCTACTTGAACTTTGTGAGAAATAGATCCATAATTTTCTCTATTGGAATGCTTGAATTCTTGTTTTAGAAGACCCAACCTCTTGGAAATTTTGAGGAGAAAGTTTCTTCCTTTCTTGATTCTCCATATTCTCTGAACAATAGGTAAGAACTCCTCTGATTCAGTCCAAAACTGAAAGAACTTGAATGGTTTAGGTCCTGCCAAATGAGAAATGTTAATGTGGATAATCATAGGGCAATGATAAGAGATTAAAGGACTTAAGAACTCAGCCAAAGATTGTGGAAAATCATCCAGCCATTGTAGATTGACAAGAGCCCTATCCAGTTTACAAAACACCTCCTCCTCTCCTTCTCTATGGTTGGACCAAGTAAAATGACAGCCTTGACTCTACAGATCACACAATCTCAAATCATGACAACAATCTCTGAAGTCCTGGACATCAAAACTATTTGGAAGCCTCCCCTGAAATTTATCTAAATCCTACAACACCACATTGAAATCCCCTACCACAACCTAAGGAGCATTTCCTGGAGAGTGAGTCTGCAACCATTGCCACAGAGCCTTTCTAGAAACCCCAGTGTTATAAGCATAAACAAAAGCCACAAAAAAACTAACATTTGAGTGCAAATGAGTGACATGACATAAAATTGCTTAGTCACTCACAGAATAAGATCCCATCAACCATATCTTTCGATTCCAAAGGACCTAAATTCTACCATTTGGGTGATGAGAAAAATTATTAATGGTCAAGCAACCATGCTGAATTTATTAATCACATTAGCATAATTAGGTTCTTTAACCTTGGTTTCCAATAAACTAAAAAAATCCACTTTGTGCCTAGCACAAAATCTCTTGACTTCCTTATGCTTGGAAGTCTTATTCAATATCCTTATATTCCAAGCACTAATCATGTTCACCAGGGTCTAGAACAAAAAAATGTACCCCCTGGAATCCACCATCCCTACCCACCATTGGTCCATACTCACTAGTAGAAAACTCATGATAAACAGTCTTAGTGGCTCTAAGTCTGGTTAATCTTGGTTTAGAAAGAGTAGTAGGTCTCTGCACATTCTTAGCCACCCTTGAATCAGCCACATAACTCTTCTTCCCCCCTACAACAGAGGAAGAGCTAGGAATAGAAGGGCTAGGAGTAGGCATCAATGCCACCTGGTCTACTTTAGTAAGAGGAAGAGCATCACCTGCATGAAGGTTACCACTTGCCACAACAACATTACCAATCACATTGAAATCCTCCTCTAAAGGCTGCACAGAAATATTCTACATAGATTCTAACTGATTATGATTGGCATCAACATGGGCCTTTCCTTTTCTAAGATCCCTAACCATTCTCCATTCCCCTCCTTTGTCATGGCCAATACTATTATCCTGCTTTGCTGCCTTGCACCTCTTTTGATCATGGCCAAAGTAGTCACATAAAGGACAATACAAATGTTTCCAATCATATTATACTTTCTGGTCCACCTCCATCCCCTTAGGATCCAAAATCAAGAAAGACTCCAACAAAGGTTGTTTCACATCAACCTCAACCAAAACCCTTGGATAGGAAGCTCTATCTCTGGAAGCAGTAATAGAGTTAGTGCATACTGGATTACCAACTGCACTAGCTAATCGACTAAGAGACTTGGCCGACCAATATTCCAAAGGGAGGTTTGGAAACCTAATCCATAAAGGAAGAATCTGCATCTCATCAGGATTGAACTGTAAACGCCTATGCCATCTCTTCAGAACAAAAGGTCGATTGAAAAACATCCAATGCTAGATAAGAACCCATGCAACATCCTCTTGAGAAAAAAATTTAAACAAATAAAATCCTTAAGAATGCAAGATAATCTGTGGAGATTGAATAGCCGGCCATTGCCTCTTGATAAAAGCATGCATATGAGTATAAGAGGGTGCCTGGCCATACACAAACCCAATCAATGTATTAGCCCAATGGAGTGATTTAGAATCTACATCCTCTTTGTCAAGTTTAACCACAACCCTGCCATTATCATAAGATGGGTTCTAAAAATTCAAAGTTTGGCCATGGTTAGGAATTCTGTTGCCTAGAACCACATCTCTCCAGGATTAATTAGGGGGGAAGAAGGCTGTAACCTAGTCCAGACAGATGCCTTTACATAGGTATTCGATGGGTCTTCATTATTAATAAATCCCTCTACATGATTTCCCTCAAGTCTAGAAAAAACCCCTGCATGATTCCTCACTGGGGTAGAGGAGAAATTACTATTTGATTTCCTCATATTGCCCTCTCAATTAGTAGACAAAAGGACGTTGATCAAATCTCCCTCCTTTGGTAGGGTTTGGTCGCCATTCCCTGCATGCAACGGTTTAGAAATTTTAGGGTTACATGAAACTGTTTTGGTTCCATCATGTGGCGATTCTCGCATGCCCTCAACACCATCCTTTGGTTTTCCTTACATCAGAGATCCAGGCAAGGAACGTTTCTTCTTTGCCATACCCAATACTCACTCAACCCTAGGAGAGAGGAGAGAGCATCGAGTCATAACTCTTTTGTTGTTGTTTTAGTTGTTAATATTAATAATAATAAAATACTATTATTATTAAAATTAATAATAATATTATTATGAATAATGTTGGTAATCACCACCACCACCATAATCATAATCATCGTCATCATCCAATATAGATGAAGATGAATATGGTTTTACAATTTAAAAATTAAATGATATTTTTGTAATATAGATAAATGAATGTGTTTTTTGTTTTTCATAGAAAATTGGAGAAGGAAAATAGAAAAATATTTTTCTAATCTAAATGCACCCTGGGTATTTTTAACTAATTTTCTAAGTGTTTATCATTTATAATGAATTGTATGAATAGTGTGAATAAATAATTTTATAGATTTATTTGAGATTAGGATCAGTGTAGTAATTTTACCTAAATGTATAACCAAAAATGTCGTACAAGTTATTAGTTAGCATTGACCATAACTATTAACTTCGACATTCGAAATAGTACTCAAGTGTAAATAGTGTTCAAGCACGAATAATACTCGAGTGTGAATAGTGTTCATGCATGAATAGTCCACGTACTTGGAACTCGTATTGTAGCCTACTTCCTTCAGACAGCTACAGACGTTCAGTGGGTAGATTGTTGTATGCAGGGAGGAACACCAATGGCCTAGAAGGACTTTAAGACGGAGATCCACATGAAGTTTTACCCGTAGAGACTTAAGAAAGATAAGCACAATGAGTTCATGTAGTTGACCTAGGGATCATGATCATGTGGGAGTAGCATACTCAGTTTACGGAGTTACTAATGCTTGCATTGGGCATAACAAATAGTGAGTTGACTGTGGTATATGCATTTGAGCAGGGGCTCTCTTTTAGCATTCGTAGGAAGATGGGTGAGATGGCCTTCTATGACTTAGCTACCTTATATAAGTGGGCATGTGTCACCATTAGCATGGTACAGGAGCATGCCTTTATCCTTGGTAAGAGGAATCCGAAGACACATGATTTTGGAGGTCGGATTCAATTTTAGGGAAGTAGAGCTCCAATTTTCTAGCTTAATGGCCAGACGGGTGGTCAGATCAAACATTTGGGATCACCGATACACTTTATTTTTCACTTTTGTAGCCGAGATCATCGTGGAAAAAGCTGTTATGGTGAAACTATTTAGTTTTGAATTTGCAATCAGTGTAACACTCTCAAAATTCACTACTAAAAAAATGTTATTTTATTTAAAAAATAGCAAAAATAAAAACAGTAAATTTCGGGGATGTTACTGCCACACTTAGTACCATACCGGTTTCCTCCTACCATTCCACCACCCAGTGCTAAGGCTAAAAAGAACATAATACAATATACTCAAATTAAACTTTCATTTAAATCAGAGTAGCGTAGTAAAGATGTTACAAAAGATAAAAACCTACTGTTAGTGGCTACAAGAGTAAAATATTTAAACAAAGAAATAGCAAGATTTAAATAGAAACCCTAAAAGTTTCCCAAATTATCCTTACGCTTGTACCCGATACTAGCTTGAATAGTGCCTACAACTAACCTGTAAGGGATACTGCCCATTAAATAGGCAGGGGTTCGCAAATAGAACCCTTTAGTGCTATGGTATCGAATAACCCCTTTATGCCAAACTGAAAGGCAGGGCTCGCATGCAACATATCATACATAAATGATGTAAAAATGATAGCATACACGGGCATAGCAATAATTACAATCAACATAAGAGCTAATACATAATGCCACATCACATGCAATAGGAAATGCATAACACAAGACCCATTAACTTAGCAATTCCATCACATACCAAGAGAGATAGGCACTAAGGCCAAACTTACCATGTGACTACGGGAACCCCACTATTATAGCTGGTGGATCGAAAATACCTAGGATAGAATGTATCTAGCCACTATTATTCTCTGGTGGATAAGCCTCTAGGCATCCCACACCTGGCTACTATTCTCACCGATGGACCAGTCTAGGCCTGACTTATATGGTGTTCCACTATAAGTGACTAGTGTTTTTCCATAATTTATTAAAATCCAATATTTGGTTTATTGAATTTGGGACTCCCCACTATTATAGCTGGTAGATCAAAAAACACTCCACGATAGAATATACCTAGCCACTATATTCGCCAATGGATTGGTCTTCAAGGCATCTTGTACCTAGCCAATATTTTTACCCATAGATTGGTATGGACCCGACTCAATAATCTTTTGCTTTACGTGACTAGTATTTTACATTTATTTAACACAACATGTCCATTTTTTTTAACTTGAGGGGGAGGTCACGATCTCAGAGACACAAAGACATATTGGTATTCTATATCAAGGATCATGGCACACATAAATCCCTAACATGTACTTCTAACATATCCAACACACAATTCCATACATAATTAACAATCCAAGCACCTCTTGCATGATTATGAAATAAATAGCATATTATACCGTCATTACCCATTCAACCCTGTACTATACATTATCCTCATGATATTTACTAATTTACCAAAGTACCCTTATCCTTATAGTATACATGGATATACTTAAACAAGTGTTCCTAAGGCCATATACCCTTATTTTTTATTTATTTAATCCTTTATGTCTTGTTATAGAGGCTTATATAATCCGTTGTCATGTTATATGTAATTTCCTGATTTACCCTTTCATCCTTACAAAATTACTGAAATATTCCTTGTTTGTAAAGTTACCAAGTTATCCTTTCGGTTGGTTAGATTACCAAATTACCCTATATACTTATTAATTTTGCCAAATTGCCATTTAGATTTATTAAATTATCAAATTACCCTTCATACTTATTACATTTACCAAATTATCCTTTTGGTTAGTTAAATTACCAGATTATCCCTCTTATCAAAATTATCAAATTACCATTTTGGTTAGTTAAATTACCAAACTACCCTTTATGCTCATTAAAATTGCTAAATTATCCTTTTGATTAGTTAAATTACCAAATTGTTCTTTTGGTTAGTCAAATTACCAAATTACCCTTCATAGTTATTAAAATCACCAAATTGCCATTTTAGTTAGATAAATTACCAAATTACCCTTCATACTTATAAAATTACCAAATTATCCCTTATCTTGCCAAATTACCGAAATACCCCTTTTACATACTAAATTACCATTTTAACCCTTTTACTCACTAAATTACTAAGTTATAATTCCTTTATGCCAAATTATCAAAATACCCTTCTCACTTATTATTTTACCATTTTACCTCTTCTATTGCCAAAATTACTTAGTTACCCTTACTTTATGCCAAATTTACTAAAATACCCTTCCCACATAAAACATTATTATCCATGGTCCATATACATCATCTAATACCACCAACTATTATTATTTATTATTACAACTCATTATCACCTACCACACATACTTATTTAGGCCATACCTTTTCTACAAAAAAAATTATTAAAATGTCTCTAGGGCTCATATTAACATTATCTATGCAATAAATGGCCACATTAGCTTATCATATTATATACATGTATTTAACATAATCATTAGCAATAAGGCTCATTCCTTAAACATCATTTCTACACATGACACATAAATTAACATGTTTTTCATTTCAACAACCAACATATGCTACATATTATATTACACTTAACATCATACATCATGCATATAAACATAATAGAAACCTTAATGTGCTAGCATACATATATCCAAATATTTTAGTAGGGTTTACTAGTTACCTCATTTCCATCAATAATTAAACCCTACTGGTTTCCCAATTAAAGGTTTGAACTTTAATTAGCAAAAATTAATACATATAAATAATATAAAAAATTAGCATATTAGAAGTAAAAAAATCAAAAGAATAAAATTTTATCAAAAACTTAATTAATACATACTAATACTAACTATTATTATACCTAAAAAATTAGCAAAATTTGCTCAAAATAAGCAGCAGGACTTACGCTGCATGCACCAAACAAAGGAAGAATAAGGGTTGAAGGGGGATGGAAGAGGGAGAGAGTTGGTTCTATTAAGGGTTTTAGGGTTGGGTTGAGAGCTTGTGGAGGGGAGTGAGGGTGGTGGCTAAGTATAGGGAGGGAGTAGGGGTATAGGTGGTGGTCGGGGGTTGAAGGTTGGTGGCTTAGGGAAAAGCAGATGGTGACTACAGGGTTGGGAAGATGGATGCAAGGATGGGCAAAGAAGAAGAAGGAAGGGAAAAGAAGAGAAGAAGGGAGGGGGGTGTAGGGGAATTTTGGCTAAAGGAGTAAGGGTGGTGGTAGAGGAGGTGCCAGGGGGTAGAGGGGTTGTTGTGGAGGAGGTGGAAGAGAGGAATGGCGGCCCATGGTGGTGGTGTAGGGTGGAGGCTGAGAAGGAGGAAAGAAAAAGAAAGGAGGGGAAGGGTAGCTGTATGGGTGAGGGGTTGTTATTAGGTGATGTAGGGAAGTAGTAGGGGTGCTAGGGTGTGGTTGTGGTGGTAGGTTGGGCAGAAGAGGCGGTGATTAGAGGTAGCGAAGTAAAATAGGGGATGAGAAGAGAAGGGAAGAAGGGAGAAAAGAGGGTGGTCTGTAGGGAATTGAGGGAGGTTGAAAATGGGAAGAGAAGGAGGAGATACGGAGAAGAAAATGAAGAGATAAAAAAGGCAGGGGGTGGTTGGGTTAGGTAGTTTAGGCTCTAGGTGGTTAGGTGTAGGGTGGCAGGGAGAAGGAAGGGAGAAAGGGAAAAGAAAGGCCCCACAAGGGGCTGCAGTGCAAGGGCGTGCATGGCTAAACATGAAAGGATAGGGATAGGGGAGAGAGGGAGAGGTAGGTTGCAATAGTAGGGCTATAGGGGAATTGGTTGCAGGAGGTGAGTTATAGGCATGCATGGTGTGCGACGGTCGAAGGAGGAAGGAGGGAAGAAGAAGAAGAAAAGAAAGGGGCAAGCTGACCGGGTGGGGGAGAAAGGAAGGGATGGGTCGACCCCACGGTTTAGAGGGAGAGAAAGAAAATGAAAGACGGTTGGGGCTAGCCCAACTAGGGGAAAGGAAAGAAAAAAGAAGAAGGAGATGGGCTAGGCTAGACGAGTAGAGGTAGAATAGGGCGAAAGAAAGAGAAGAGGAGGGAAGAAGGGCCACGACCTAACGGGCGAGGAGGGGATGAAGGTTGGGCGGCCCAAAGGAAGGATAAAAGAAGAAAGGGAAAAAGGAGGAAAGAAAAAGGAAGGAAAAGGAGAAAGAAAAATGGAAAAATAAAAAGGTAAAAGGAAAAAAGGGGAAAAAGGAGAAAGAACAAAGGAAAAAGGAAAAAGGAAAATGGGGAAAACATAAAAATAAATTAATTTTTAGAATAATAGTATTTAATTATTTATATGGATAAATTAATTTATTTAAATTTTAAGATATTAATTTAAGAGGGTAATTTTAGTAAAATATGGGTTTGAAAAATTATTTAAATAAAATAAGTATGATAAAATAAGATAATATTTACTTTAATTTATTAAATAATCATACCTATTTTTATATACCTAAAAGTCCACAAAATAATTAACTTAATTAATTAAAAAATTGAATTATCTAAATTGAGAGTTAACTATCAAATTCTAGGCTTCAAAATTTTCATATATTATAATCAATTGGGCTACGAATCACTTTCAGCATTAGTAGAAGGGTCAATTCTAGCCATAGGGTGATTAGTATTAGTATAGGGGTCAATTGTACCTCAGCATCAAACTTATCAGTAGTGAACCTTAAAGCCAAAACTATAGCAACTGTAATAGAGGGCACATACCCCTGCTGGTGTACAACCTAGGAAGGTTAAGGGGAGACTGCATGAAATGCCCTAAAACCCTAATTTTTATAATTTTAGCTAATTAAGAATTTATTTTAGAAATTAATTAAATAAGTTATTTTATTAAAATAAAAGGGAATTAAATAGGGAAAATCAAGAAGAAAATAATAAATATTTTTATTAAAAAAATTTGGGTATTTTGCTAATTAAAATGGAATTTAGGTAAAATCTTTCTAAAATCCTAATTTAGCCTAAAAAGGGAATTAAATAATATTATTTTTAAATATCCCAAATATCTAAATTATTTTAATTATCCCAAACCACCTATTTTCCTTTTCCCCTTTTCCCCTTTTTCCTTTTTCTTTTTTTTTCTTTTCTTTTCTTTTTCTTTTATTTTCTTTTCTTTTCTTTTTCTTTCTTTTTTCCTTTTTCTTCCTCCTTTCCTCGACTTGGGCCCGTCTACGACCTGATCCTTTTTTTTCTTTTCTCCTTCGGCAGCTTAGCACGCCACATTTTCTTTCCTTCCCCCATCCCCGGTCCGGTTCTCCCTTTTCTTTTTTCTTTCTTTTCTCCCTAGCCGCCCAGTTCGCCCACCTTCTTCATCCTTCTTCTTCTCCCCCATCGCAGCCTGTAACTCCTCAACTCTCTGAAGACTTCGCTGTCGGTCATGTTCGATTTGACCGGGTGTTTCTCTCCTCTCTCCTCCCCACGACTCGCTAACCACGTTGACCCAACCCACTTCCCTTCCTTCTCACGCACGACCTCCTCTTTCCTGTGCAACCACCCCCTGCCACGATTAAATTGCGCCGGCTTACCATTGCCAGCCGGTGCCCTAACCTACCTTTCCTATTCTCCCATCTTCCCTTCAAACTTATCCTCTCCTTTAGCCCTATAAATACCCCCATAATCAGCTTGTACTTGAGCTCTTTCCCGCAGCCCCAACTTTTTTCTCTTTTCACTACCGCCCAATTAGACACCATTTCTGTCGTCGTCGACCAACGCCGCCACCCATGCCACCCATCTAAGCCTTCCCTACACCACCCTCTACCAAAATACACCTCCATTCTCCCTACATTTTCCCTGCACGAGCCACCCTGGCCGTGCAAAGTCGCCTTCTCAATCAACCCTTCCTTTCACTTTTTCCACCCTTTACACCACTATTAGCCACCACTTCCGCCGTAACCACAGCATCCTACACCTCCCAACCTAATCTACAGACTCCCCTCTAGCTTCCCCTACCCTTCTTTTCCTTGTCCTCCCTCTCCTCCTCCCTTTCTTCCTTTCCTTCCCTTTCGGCTACCACAACCGCCGCCGTGCGCCGCCACCCTCATTCTACTCCTCTCCATCTTGGCAATCATAAACACCCCCAATTCCCAGCACTCAACTAACTCTCTTTTCTTCTCTTTTTCCGGCCACCGTGTACCACTGCCGATGCCGCCTATCACCACCAACCCAAGGTGGTACCCTAAACCCTCTCAACCCTTAAACACTATTTATACAAGCTTTATTTATTTTATTTTATTATAGTTCCATTATTTCGAATCTACTACTACTATATTATTATTATTGTTTCTATTATTATTATTATTATTATTATTATTATTATTATTAATGTTAGTAGTATTATTATTAGTATTATTTTGGTGAAGGGTTGAAGCCCTTATTTCACATTTTATTTCGAATGATACTATTATTATTATTATTATCATTATCATTATTATTATTATTTAGTATTATTATTATTATTAGGGTAAAATCTTCAAACATGATATTATCACCTTTTACAATATTACTATCATTACTTTTATCTTTAGCAAAATTAGTAATTAGTTAATGTTATTATTATTATTATTATTATTATTATTATTATTATATCTAAAACTCTAATCTTAAAATAAATTAGGAAATAATAGTATTTTTAGTAGGAGGGAACTTAATCTTTAGTTTTTCCCTCTTATAGGTGAGACCAGTCAAAACCCTAAGGAGGCATAGGAGCATGCTCTAAGATCGGTGTTGTATTAGGTAAGGGTGTAGCTAAGGCCTTATGTGTGTTTATGTGCCTTATATGCTTGTATGCCATGTATCATGATGTGTTATGTATCTTATGCTTATTGTTATAACTATTTTATGTGTAGTGTGGCTTGGAATTGAGGTATGCTTATCTATTTTCATATGGTATGTGTTACTATGTATATGTTTTGGAATGTGATATAATGTGTTTTGACCCCTTTAAGACATGCATGTGAGGATTTTTAATGTGGTATTATGGGGTGGAACTATGAAAAAGAAAAATGGGAGAGTGAGATGACTAAAGGGATGTAAGTTGACTAATATAGGTGGAATTGACCTACGTGTTCTATGGTCTATGAGTGGATGAATAAAAAGGGGATTTTAAATAAAATAAAAGAGTGGAGAATCTAGAATCTTGCATGGGAGAATCTAGGGTTTTGTATAGGAGAACCTAGGGTTTGCATAGGAGTCTAGGGGTTTGCATGAAAAAGTTCGAAGGTGTGCATGGGAAGGTTAGCATTTGCATTGGAGTAAAATTTATGTATACAAAGTTAACTTGGGATGTAATGAAGGTAATAGAAGAGTTTTTTAGGGTGTTTGGAGGTTTTGGGTGAAAAATAGTACGCGGGACAGTATAATGGTACATAGGAAACTGAGATAAGGTTTGGGAGAAAACCCTAATATGAGAAGTTGGTAAAAAGAGAATTTAAAGAGGGTGAGTGGAGCATGAAATGGGGATGGAAATTATCATGTGAGGGGTGAGCATAATTAGCATAGAAAAATAAGAAGTGGAAGGTGATAAATGGAGGGGTGACATGTGGAATGAGGAAGCTAGGGTTTGGTCTGGCCAGTTAGGGTTTTGATGTGGTTACCTGAGGTTTCATGGTCATACGTGTACTTGGTGAGTAAAGTGAGATGACGAGGGTCGAATCTAAGAGTTATGATATGTGGGGTGTTAAAAGAGTTTGGATTTGTGAAGTGGAGTATCATGGGTCACATAGAGAGTAAGGTAATGAGTGGACTTGGAGGTGTATCGAAGTGGGCCTTGACCCACATACATAGGAGTTGGACTTTTATTGTGTGTGTCAGGGTATGGAGGAAAGGATGTTGGGGTCAAGTCAGGAGGTGTAGGAGTCTCATGATATGGGACGGGTACATTGGAGGATAAGCATCAAGAGTTAGTCATGCATGTCTAGGGTAAAACTTCTGGATAAGACACTTAAGACATTAATTACGTAAACTGGAAGATTGTTGAGCCGGGCCTAGACCGGTCCACCAGCATATAATAGTGGTTAGGGTGTTTTGCTCTATCTGTGACCGATCCACCGACGAATAATAGTGGTTAGGCACATTATGCCTGTATGTTTCTGGTCCACCGGCTATAATATTGGGGGATTCTGTGCTCAACAAACCGAACATAATTGTGATAAGACATGGGAAAGACACTAAGTACTTACAGTGAAACACCATGAGAGTCGGGGATAGACCGATCCACTAGCAATACTACATATTTCCAGTCTACCGGCAATAATAGTGGTCAAGAGCTTTATGTCCTGTATGTTTTCGGTCCATTGGCAATAATAGTGGTCAGAAGCTTTATGCCCTATATGTTTTCGGTCCACCGGCTATAATAGTGGGGTTCATGTACTCACATGGACTTGATAAAGAGCATGGTGTGAAATAACTATCGATAAGAGATTAATTAATTAATTAATCTAGACTTTAAATGGCCTTTATTTATTTATTTATTATTTATATGAAGTGATCGTATGCTGTTTTATTATTCTATTGGGATTATATGCTTTTATGTGTCGGCCTTAGTACACGGTTACCTTACTCAGTACGTAGCATACTAATCACCATTTTCATGGGTGCTGCTCATTCCCACGAGTAGAAGGCTCTTCTGACTTTGTGCATGTGGGCGATGCATATTTTGATGCCTTCGATGTTCATGAGGCATTAGGCGGAGCTGAGTGTTAATAATGTGCATGGCTCGATGATTGGGAGTAACGTGGACGAATTCTCTCTTTATGTTATTTCTTTTATGTATTGGATTTTCCATAATTAAACATTATCATTTGTAGACATTATTCCTTTCGAGGAACTTTGATTACGTACTTTGGATTATATAAACTCTTTGCGCGTACTCTACTCTCTATGTTATGAGCCTTCTAGTTCTTTTTATGAACTCTTGGTTTAAGTATTGATTTAGGTTTAACAAATATCCTTTTTAGCCTTAGCACTTGGTACTGGAATGGTAGGAGTGAACCGGTCTAGTACTAAGTGTGGCGGTAACATTCCCAAAATTTACAGGTTTTATTTAATTCATTTGCTTCCATTTTTTTTGAAAAAAATAGTAAATTTTAGGGTATTACACTGTAGGAGTCTCACCCATGTCCTCAATAAGGAGTACAGACTCATGGTGCTAGAGGGTATGGTAGAGGATACCAGGGAGGTCAGTTAGATAGGTGCCTAAATAACATAAGCTATATAGGGATTGATTAGCAACCGGATGTGATCAATATAATATTCACTATCCTTTTGTTATCAGTGCATGTATTGTTTGATTTGGGTGCATCCTTGTCGTTCGTATCTATTGCTTTTATTGCTAGATCTGTCATATCTTCATATGTTAGTGTATCTATATCTATGATTTTTCCTTCTAGAGATATATTATATTGCACTAGACTCTACTCCAACATGGCCTTAGAGATAGATGAGGTAGATTTCCAAGTAAACTTGTTTGAGATAAGATTACAAGACTTCTGTGTGATTCTTGGGATTGATATGTTGGTGAGATACCAACCAGTGATAAACTACATGTAGGAGCAAGTAGTAGTGTAGGGAAATCAAGGTGCTAGGATCTTTTATAGAAGATACAAGCATAGGCCTATAAGGAATTTTGTATCATCCCATACGGTGTATTCATTGGTGTAGAGAGGTTACTCTATGTATCTATATAGTATTCGGGAGTTGAATAAGGATGTGTTGGCATTAGAAGATATTCCAGCTATCGGAGACTTCCTAGATGTATTTTTGGAGGGTGTATGAGATAGACTTCAGTATTGAGCTAGAACCTAGGATGAAGCTAGTTTTAAAAGCACTAGATGTCACTGGTAGTGTTGCAGGATTTGTTGGCTCATATGTACATCAACCTAAGTGTGTCTATATAAGGAGAACTATTTTTATTTATAAAGAAGAATGATGGAAGCCTTCATCTATGTATTAATTATCAAGGGCTAACTAGTTGATGATGAAGAACAAATATATGCTTCTAAGGATTGATGATTTGTTCAAACAACTCAGGGGTCCTGAGATCTTTTCAAAGATCAACTTGAGGCCAAGTTATCACTCATTGCATATTGTAGATGAGGAAATCATGAAGATGACCTTTAAGATGTGGTATACGTAATATGAGTTCATGGTGATGCTATTTGAGCTCACCAATGTGCCTATCGTATTCGTGGACTTAATGACAAGGATCATCTGATTGTTCCTTGATCAGTTTGTCATAGTGTTCATTGGTGATATTTTTGTGCACTCTCAGAGTAGAGAGGATCATGAGCATCACCTTAGCATCATTTTGTCACTTCTTAGAGAGCACATACTATATGCAAAACTCTCCATCTAATACCCCATTTGTAGAAATCCTAACAATAAACTAGTAATTAAAAAAATTAATTACAATAATTATTATAGGGTATTCTATATTAAATGAGTTTATTTTTACGGTGAAATATATATAAATTTAATTAGGTTAAAATTTGGATAGACTTAAGAAGGTTAATTATCCTTTGTTTTGAACTAAAATAGTGAAACCTAAAACCTTACCTATCTAGCTTTCCTCTTTCTCGGTTCATTTTGTATAAAGAAACAACCTAACTAAACTTCAATCCAAATTGATCAACGCACTCCACCCTTTTTTCATGGTTGTTTGTACATTTTTATTTACATTCCAGCACTCCCCACTGCATTCCATATTTTAAGCCATGCCTTTGCCCCATGCTCTCCTCATCTAGATTTAGTCGTCCATTTACACACCATCATCCATATAAGCTCTTCTTTATCCATTATTTTTGTGTTTTTGATCCACCAAAAAACAATCCCTTTGTTTGCATTCTTCTTTTATATCATCCTAAGAATTTTCTTATTCTCTCTTCTCCCTACCTTGTTCATCGTTGTCATTCACAACCAACACCACTCGCTACCGCCGACCACCAAGCATCTTCTTCTTTTATATCCTCTTAAGAATTTTCTTATTCTCCCCACCCTATTCATCATTGTCATTCACAACCAACACCACTTACCACCACTGACCACCAATCATCACCATTTCCTTAGCAACAAAGGGCCACCACCTCCCCATCAATCCTTATCGCTGTCGCCCAACCATAATCACCCTGAGCTAATTCTTTCCCATCCCCTTTGTGCTCTATTTTTCTTTTGAGGTGCACAATCCATGCACCCTCTCATATGCACATGCCCTCTCTCGCACACCCATGCCCTCTCACACAACAAACGCATGGCCTCTCGCATAGCTCATGTTATTAACTCCTCGTGCATCGATGTGTTCCTCCTCAGACACTTATGGGTCTTTTTTTCACAAATTATGCACCCATCCTTTTATAACTGCGCTTTTCTCTTGCATAGATCATTGCCCAACCATCTTATATGTAACCTTGTGTTGTTGTCTCCCCTTCCTCTGTGAGCTAGTGATGTAGTTTGGCCTTTTGTTGAGTTAGATGGTGATGTTTCACCCCTCTTGTAGTGTAGATAGCTCATGCTACTAAGCCTTTGCAGCATAATTTTCTTGGTTGTTGCACCCTAGTTGTGTTGTTGCCTAATGTAGCTTCCTTTACCTTAGTTATTTTATATCTTTTTTTTATTTGTTTTTAGTTGATTTTTAAAATTTTGTATCAATTAGATGCTAATTTATGCATTTTTGGGTGTTGTTTACTTAGGAGATCCTTAATGTATCGTGGAGAAGATAACATTTGTGCTTTTGTGTACCTTATATTTAGGAAAACCTAATTACTCAAGGGATGGTAAAATTTGTATGCAAGCATGATAGGTTGTTTAGATATAGAATTATATTAGGGTTTTTATTTTTATTTTTTTGTTATGCAAGTGTTTTAAAGTGCATTATAAGATGACAACAAGCTCTTATATAGTTAGTACATATGTTCGATTTACCATTAATTATGAGCTATATGCGTGTGTAATATATTAAGAGGTTAACGTGTACATGTTTAGGGTTTTGTTAGGGTCATTACCTTGTCAAATTATTATGTTTATGTCATGTTAAGCATTTCATGATTATCATTGCATGTTTATCTAGGGTTGATATGAATAGCTTGAAAGCATGCACTCATAGTTAGGATTAAAACACAATAACTATTATTTGCATGCTCTAATGTTAGAAATACTTGCTTATGTGCATCATGATGTTAATATCCATGATAGCATATGAATGTCACCATTTGAGGCAATATACATACATACATACATACATACATACATACATACATACATACATACATACATATGCAAGTGCTGAATACCATTATGTTGGAACGATATTAGCAAGGTCGTTGTACCTAAATTGGAGATGATTGAGGAGATATTTAAGCATATTTAATTGATTAAGGATAGGATGCATGTAACTCAGAGTCGATAAAAGATTTATGTAGATCAGAGGTGTCATAATGATGGTTTCTAGGTAGGGGACAGAGAATTATTGAGGGTATGACCCACATAAAGAGTTTTGAGAGGAAGGGAAAATTGAACCCAAGGTACGTTGATCCTTATAAGATTCTCAATAGAGTTGATGAGGTTGCATACCATTTATCACTTCTACTAGAGTTAACATAGGTTCATAACACCTTCCATGCCTCGCAGCTCATAAAGTATATTGCAAATCCTTCCTATGAGTTCAGACTCTATAAGATCGAGCTCAAATATTATTTATCATACAAGGAGACCCTTATATATTCTCAGCACCAAGGTAAGATGGGCCTATATGAGCTCATTTACAATTATGAATGTTCTTTGGAGTTGTCATGGATTAGATAAGAAACTTGGGAAATAGAGAAGGATATGCACAAAACGTATCATGAGATATTTAGCATAGGTGTATTAGGTTTGGGGGCTTTCTTTCTTTAAAGGCGGTAGTACCCACTAGCATGGTATCACCTCCCATAGAATTAACCACCGATATCACCTTTCCATACATCATTTTTCTCTTCTTTCCTAGTCTTGACTTATTAACTTCGAGGATGAAATTTCTTTTAAGAGGGTAGTGATGTAATACCTTAAATTTAATCAAATCTTAATCTTGATTAAATAATATTTTAACACAATCTAAGTCCTAATTTTAGGTCATTTGTATTTTTTAAACCTAATTCTAACCCTAGATGATTGATAGATTGATTTTTATCCAAATTTCCTAAATTATAAACTTAAGTCTAATCCTAATCCTAACCCTAAAAATTTATTCACCTCATTTTCCTTTTTCCTTTTTCCTTTTTCTTCCCTGTACCTCTTTTTCTTTCTTTTCTTTCTTTCCACCTTTCTTCCAGACTGGCTAATCCTTCCCTCTTTCCTATTTAAACCATGCACACCCTTTCTTCCTATGCACACCCATATCTTTCCTTTCTCTTCTCAGCCATGCACAACACTACACAACCTCCATGTACAGACACCAACTTCTTGAATTGCCAGCCATAACCCACACCCCTTACACCCACATACCTAAGCCATGATAAACCATAAGCCCCTTTACCGTTCAGCACCCCATCCTTAACCCACCTCCTCATCTCACTTTATCCTACAAATACCCAGTCTTCTCTTCTCCTCTTTCTTTCCCATTTTTTTTTATCAAGAAACCCAACCAACCTTCCCTTCTTCTTCTTCTTCTTACTTTGTCTGCAGCCACCCAACACCATGCCACTCACCACAAACCACCACCATCCCTCCCTAGCAACCAAATACCTCCTCCCCATCAACCTCTCCTATTATTTACCAACTATCACCACCCCAAACCATGCTCTCCCCCTCCTTGAGAAGCCGTTTGGTTTTGTGAGGCTGACAACCCATGCACCCGTTATCATGGTCATGCCCTATTTGGCACACTCCACTCTTCCAACTCATGCACACCTTTCCCTTACCAGTGCCACCCTTAGTATTCTTCTTAGTGCCATTGTGCCTTCCACTCTAGTATTATTGTGTACCACTCCTTACATGAGCTCTCCTACTTATTTTTATTATCTCCATTTTACACCCTCATTTGCCATAATTTTACCTTTGAATATTTTCCCTAAGTTATATTATTATTATATCTTTGGCTTTAAGGTGAATCATTGGCGGTATTGGAGGAGGAGTCCAAGGTCATACGTGCTTAGAGACCAGAGACACTTTCAATAAAGATATATGTTGTATCTAGGCCTTTATGTGGAATTTGTATATTTGTATGACATATCATGTTTGGTATTATTATATTTATAATTTCATGTTAATAATATTGCTTTATGATATTTTGTATGGTATTGTGGAAAGATGAGTAATACGTAAAAATATGCATTATAAGTATCATTTAGCTAAACTTGTTTTATAAGTAAAGAAGGTTGGCATGAATCATTTATCTAATTTGAGCTATGAATTTTAATCATATGTATATTTAAAATTATGGTTAAGTATTTTTATGAGGATATGGGTTGGAGGTTTGAAGCTCATTTATATCGGGACTCGTAATATTTTTGTGAAAATATAGGTATTATGGCTATCTCAAGGGAAATTTGGTTAGTATTAGTTATATATTAAACCCTTGATATTTTATGTTTTAATTAGTAAAAAATATATTAAATATATTACATGGAATTTTTAGAGTGATTATGAATGACCTTAGTCAAATAAAGTGAGAAGATGACTTAAATTGGGAATAGTAACCCTAGAGGTAAGGTCATCATTGCATGTGTAAAACATTAGATTTAGACCTTTATTTTTGAAAAAAAATTTATAATTGGAATTATAGGAAAGTGTATTAAATTTGGTGGTCATATGAAGCTCGTGAGAAAAGTTATGCTTAATTTGTGAAATTGAGGTTCTATAGGGATTTATAAATAGTAACCATATAGGTAGGTTGTTATCGCATGTGTAAGATATTGGAGTTAGGCCTTGAATTTTGGATATTATTCTAATACTAATCTCTTAAGTTTGGGGCATTAAATTTTATGATAAAATGAGTGTAATGGAAGAAGTTATGCTTAAGTTATAAAATTAGGGTTTTTAGGGGGAATATGGTCTTTTTCCTTGGAAAATTTATTGGCATTCACATGGTCGTGTTTTATCTGTTTTAAATATTTATGTTAAGATGGATTATATGAATTTCATACCTTCATGCGCATCTACATGATGACCTCTAGATGTACCACAATGAATAAAATACTAAGAACTTAGAGTGAAAGATCACATGAGATAGTACTAAGATGTTCTGTGTCCGTTCTACCAAATAATAAGAGTGTCTTAGAATAATTTTCTCTGAGAAGTGCTTTTGTTTTTTCAACTAGACTAAGAATAGTGGGATTTCTACGCTCAAAGTAAATAATAATATGATATTAAGATAAGCACTACTAAATAAGATATTAATCATTTGAAGTGAAATATTATATGACTTATGGCCGAGGTGTTATGTCCATTCTATCAGATGATAATAGTAGCTTAGGATAATTTTTCCTTGACAGGTGCTCCAGATCATTCCACTAGTTTAAAAATAGTGGTTAGGAGTGTCTTGCCTTAGTATACCTAGGTTTGTTCCATTGGACAATAATAGTAGTTTAGGAGCATTTTGCTATGAGAGGTGCTATAGTCTATTTCACCATGTCAAGAATAGCGAGGTCACTAAAGTCAATGTAAATAAGAATATGGATTATGAATGTATCAAATAATGGGCTTCTAAAACAAATATTATATTACATTATATTATTCGCTTACTCTTTTATGTGACCTTATGTATTCTATGTAGCTTGATTATGACTGTATTGTCACATTACTTAATATGTAGCATACTAATCACTCTTTTATGGGTTCTACTCATTCCAACAAGCAGAGGGACCAATTAATTTTATGTAGGTCTTTGAGGACACACTAGATAACTTTGCTGCTTGTGACGCCTTGCTTAAGAAGAAGTGTTCTTATTTTATGCATGGGGTTTAGGGACATAGAGTCAATTTGTCATCTTAGCGTTCACCAGGATACCTTTTGTTACTCTTAGTTCCCATGTATCCCTTTTATGTATTTGAATATTGTACTTGGAGTAATCCTCTAAACACTTATTTAAATTTACAAAAGTTTTCAATTTTTTTTACCTATGTAATGATTTTATGATAAGCTAGACTTATGTTGATTATGGCAGTATAACCATTTATAATGTATACACTTTTGCAAAAAAATAATTTTTTTTCATTTGTAAATTTTGGGTGTTATAGAGATAATTTGAAAAAACTCTATAGACACTTAAATGAGTTGTATACAAACTTGCTTAATGACCACATTGTCCCACAAGAAGTGAATACTAACTCAATAAGAATCCATTGAAAGGGGACCTAAACTAGGATATTTGTGATTGCAGTTTTACTTCAAAGTGAAAACAAGAAGTCACAAATGGTTCCTAAATAGTGGGTGTGTAAGGAACATGATGGGTGATCATACAATATTCACAAAATTGATATTCTAAGATAGAGGGATTCTCACCTTTGGCCACAAATCCAAAGGAAAGATCATCAAATTTTGTATAATTAGTATTGGTAATCTAGACCCTTCATTGATGATTTGTACTTAGTTAGTGGTCTTAATCATAATCTAATTAACATCCTTATTGTTTATATGTCCACAAATTAACAATGTTTATATGCTTGATGTGAAGTCAATCAATTTACACAATAATTACTTAAGAGTCTGTTTGGTTCGTGGAAACAATTAAGGAAAGGAAAAATTTTTTGATGGAAAATAATTTTAGTGTGTTTGGTTACCTGAAAAATTAGAAAGAAAGCAAATAGGGAGGAAAATAAAAGAGAAAGATATACTGTTTCATTTTCTATATCTTTGCCAGCGAAAATCGATGGAAATTTTGGTAGCTCTCTCTCGATGAAAGTCTGCAACTCCTCCATCAACGAAGCATTCTACAGCTGAATTTTCTTCTCCTACATCAATAAATTCCTTCTCAATCTTCTTCCATCAACTTCATCTCCTTTATCGATAGCTCCATCTCCATCGACATTTTCTTCCTACACCTAATCCATCTTTTAGCAACTTTGACCCTGACTTTTTCAATTTATTTGTTGATTATCGTTGATATGATTCACTTTAATGGGTATTTCAATTTCTACACTTATGTGAAGCCCTTTCTGTTGATTATTGCTGATATGATTCTGTTTAATGGATTTCTATTTCTAGACTTTTGTGAAGCCCTTTCCAATTTATTTGTTGATTATTGTTCTTATGATTCAAGTTAATGGGTATTTTGATTATCGTACTTCTGTGAAGCCCTTTCTATTTATTATTGTTTCGATTTCTAAGTTGCTGAAATGTAGCTCGGTAAAAATTTATGTAGGAGGAAATCAAACAGTCTATTAACTTATATATATGTATATGTGTATATATAAATCTCTCTCTCTCTCTCTCTCTCTCTCTCTCTCTTTATCTCTGTGTGTGTGTGTCTGTATCATTAATGTTAATTTGTTGCTAGAATAAATACAGTTAGTTTTGTGATTCATCCTTTGAGACGGTCCTTGCTGCATACTGATCATCATCATTTTGCTATAGTGTTCATCCATTGAACCTGTCTTCCATCCCCATCAATTATTCTTCTGCTTGAGTTTCCTCCTAGCATGGCTCATCCAGGGCGTAACATTCATAGCGGTTGGCAGTCTAGTTCTAGCTCCAAGCTCCCTATTAGCAGGCCTTTGTCTCAGCTAAGTTGTAGCTTACCAGATCGATTTGAACAGGTAAGTCACTTCTTTATTACGGTTATTTGTCTATTATATAGCATGAAGGTGCTAGATTTCTGTGAAATTTCATGATTTTTCTGTTGAAGAGGAAGTTGATTATGGCATATGCAGTATAATATTGTAAGGAACTAAATGATTAGAGTATATGTCTATGTCTTTATTTATGATTAGTATTGGGTGTGAAACCCAATAAGTTTGTCCTCTCAAGTGAAAATAAAGGATTTTAATTAAGCATATTGTAGACAACAGTTATTACACAAGTGAAAGTAATTAAAGGACTGAAAAGAAAATAATCTATCACTTATATCTTAATTATGCTTATGTTGAATTAGATATTGAGGGAGTAAAATCCTCCTTCTATTAATTAAAATGGTAAAACAAATTCAATAATTATGTTCCTGAGCTATTGATGTTAATAAGAATAACTACTTATGTCAGGTGCATTGATGATGGGCCAGTCTTTTCTGGTGGCTTCTGAGGAGAGAAATTTATGATTCAGCCTTGTGACTGCATGTGCTATGGCTTGATGTTTTGTTTATACCTGAATTTTTTGGACCTTTTGCAATTTTGAAAAGCCTGGCATTTTAATTTCCTGCTATAATTTCAATAATTTGAACTGATAAATATTATGCCCCCTGTTATCTACAACTAAAGATCCTATGTTGATTGTATGATAGAATAAGGCAATCAAAGCAATAAGTAACAAAGGGTTAGATTTCTGAGAAAGGGGGTGTCAGGAAGTAAGGAGGAACTTACACGAGATTCATGCTGAAAGTCAAGAAAAGATTTAACTTGTGACTACAGCATACCTTAGATACTATATCCCAACCTCCCACCAATCTGCTTATATCATCAAGTACAACATCACAATTTAGATGATCTTATAAAATTTTAGAGAAATGTAAATGCAGAAGAGAAATCTTTTTTATTACATTCTCTGTGGCATTGATAAATTCTTGACTAATGCGATATATGCTCAGAAACTCCTATAGTCTCAACATAGGATGGACAAGAGCCCATACCCTAAGGAGCTTTGCCCATCTTCCATAAGTAGCATCACAAGCTGCAAACACAACCTCTGTGTTTTCTCTCAATACATCAGCTCTACCAATGTTATAAAGCTAGCAAATATCAGCACCATCATGGATGACGTACATTCAGGAAATATCAGCTGTGAAAAAAATTAAGGTCTAAGATAATTAGATGCAAATTTAGGGTAGGTAATTAGAGAAGATGGCGTGGTTAGAATGTTGAAGCATTAAAATGAAGCAGGCCTTAGAACATAACATATTCATCTTCCAATGGAAGCAATTAATCTTTGGTGCAGTTTATGTACAGATAGTACACAACATGCATGAAATCATACAACAATAGAATACTAACCTAAAATTTCTGGACAAACTAGATGGACCGGATGCTTCATTTGACTTCCCTATCAAAGATGGAACATTGGTAGCATTTTGTAGAGAAGGATATGGCAGTAGAGAGTTACTCTGGGTGTTTCTCTCTTCATCTGATTCTGCATCCGCAACACCATGTATGATAGCAGCAGAAACTGAATCAGCTACATAGTGACCATCTAGGTTAGACATAATCCACTTAATGGACTTCTTAACCTCCACTCAATATCCTAAATCTATAGTATCTTCTCTGCGATGGATGGTATTCAAATTTGTTAAGGTTTCCTGGTTAGAGTTGGTGAGTTTTAAGTTCTAAAATGGATAGAGATCTCAAAAAGAGGTATATGTTATTGGTTGGTGACTTGGTGTGCATATGTTCTTCCTAGCTAGTTGTAAGTTGTATGTGAAGTTTAAAAACCGCAACCCATCATCTAACTGGTTGCGTCACTGGTTCAACAACGTGTATGGAAATATGCTTCAACATATAACTAGTGCATAATATATAATACAAAATAACATAATTGACAAGGATCAAAAGTACCAAACATACTCAAATATTATCTGTAAGTTCTAACACCAAATGAAAAACATACTATGTGTGCAGGTTCCAAATATAATCAAAATAAACAGGTTGTAAGAATTGCAAGATAATAATTAGCTATTTCACTATGTCACCACATTAACAACATGTATCAACCAAAAAATTTCAACAACAACAAACACACCTAATGACTGTTCAGTGAAAAAATAAAGAGATTTCAAAATATAAATGGCAAATTAACAACAAATACCACACAACTAAAGCAGCACAACAACACTTTATCTCCATTTCACCCATCAAGTTCACCACCTTTGAGATTCTGTCTTGCAAAGCCCAACCATCACCATATTGAAATTAGGCAAAACAAAATCCATTTGCATTTCCATTTCATATAGAACCTTCATTGCTTAACCCCAGAGAGTAGGGTGCATATCCTGGGCAAGGGTTTGAGCATGATGCTCCTCATGACCAAGTGACTTGGGCATTGTTTTAATGCAAGTGTAGTATCTGTAAATTAATTAGAGTAAAAAACTATCATCAGCATTAGCATCAACATCAATCAAATAACTCCACTGATCAAATACCTGACAACAATAATCAAAAATTTTTAGAATAAAACAAGAGCACATTTTAGAATAAAATATAAATCCCAGTGCAGCTTGAAGTGGAGTTAGGTACTCATATAGAATCTGTAACAAAAAAAAAGAATAAAAAATGTTTTGAAAATATTGTAAGATATTAATGAAACAGTGTGATGCCACAAAAAATAAGCTTTTAGTCAAACTAGAAAAGATTTTTAATGAGGTTAAATTTCAAGGAGAATTCAACTTAGAAATAATACCTTTGATGTTGCTAGTTCCCACAGAACAATGCCAAAACTGAAAATATCTGCCTTTTGATCATATGGTTGATGATTTATAACCTAATTAGATAATATATTCAGCCATCCACATGTGTGGCTCATGCCGTGTGAAGAAATGACACCTTTGGCGTCAACAAGAATAAAAAGCACCCCTCCAGCTGCAACCTGCTCTGATATATAATGGAAGCCACTTTTGTAGATAATAAACTCCACTATACAAATATGGTATTACACGAGCGATCAAACACAAAAATGCAACAGTACTCAACTCCTGTAGTATTCGCTAGAAAAAAAAAAGAAAGATAAAGAGAATATAAAAAGCCACACCCTGTAGTGTTTAGTTTCATCATAAGAGATTAGCCTTTCTTATAAAAAGCTATTTCTATTGGATATTTACTACTCAAGTTTTTTATTTTACTATATTTAAAATGTGAAATTATTAAAATTAACGTATTATAAACATAGTGAAATTTTTTTTACTGTTATAAAGTTACAAACAAAAATGCTTTTCTAAATATAATCTAAGTAACCTCGGGAGTAGATGATTTTGTAAACAGGGTTGAAGCCAGGTGGAGAGCACTGGTGTCCAAGGACATCTCAGATCCTAGTGGAGCACAATGGTAAACAGGATTAGCCTTTGTTAAATATTTTGGTAAGTCTACTTTCCTAGTTGATGAAAAAAACTATCAGCAACATCTAACAACAATCTTCCCGCAACATCTACTTTAGCAGATAAGCCTAAGTAGGAGTATATTCCAATGTTTCAATAAGCTACTACCCACTCAAAGTAAAAGCACAAAATTTAGTGAACATATCCTAACCTGCGAGGTTGAGATAAAATTCATATCCGGAATGCCCAAACAGGGTTAAGGTATACCACCACTCCTCCCAAGCCCCAAATCAATGATTCTGAAACTGAATAGAACATTTCTTAAATTTGTCACAAGTCATATTAAATTAGTTAAGGTTGGGATTTAGTGTCCAGTAAATTCATATTATTTATATATTATTTCATAAAAAACTTCAGATCATTTATTTTGCATATTATTTATCCCAAATAAAATGCTATACTATCTTTTGCCGAGTTTGCTTTATTTTCACTGTATGAAGGCTGCTAGTGAGGAATCAAATCCTAGGTCAAGATCAGGGTTTCAACATTGGAGAAATTTGCCAACAACTCATCATGTTGATATAAATGATGCAATGGAATCCGAAGAAAATAATGAAGTAACTATAATTTTCTTAAGATTTATTGCACTATTTGGCTACATAATTGCTATAATAGGTATGTATGCTTAATTTTCTTATACTTTTTTTTTCTTGATCATTTTATATTAGACTAACTCAATTGAGGAGTGGGAAAAATTAAGAAGATGGGCATCAACATGTGTGGTCACATATGGAGCATATGCCACTAGTTTATTATCTTTGGTTTGTCCTAATAATTATATTGATAGAGATATTTCTCAATTGGGAGATTATAATAGGCGAGTTTTTTTAGATCGACTTACATCGGAAAAAGACGAGGATTGTCATAACTAGTTGAGGATGGGAAAGGAGGCTTTTGCTAGACTTGTATCAATATTAAGGGATTTTGGGAGACTAAGTGATACTCATTTCAGTTGCGCAGAGGAGAGAGTAGATATGTTTCTAAATATTATAGGTCATAATAGGAGAAATTGGTCGGTAAAATTAGACTTCTGGCGGTCCTGTGAAATAGTAAGTCGAAATTTTCACCAAGTGTTGGATGCTATCATTTCTTTAGAGGATGAATTTTTGCAACAACCCGATGGATCTCATTGCCCTCTTGAAATATCAAATAGCTCAATATTTTGGCCATATTTTAAGGGAATTGTCATAATTTTATCAAATAAATGACTAAGTATACATTATAACTTGAATTTTTTTAATACATTTTTTTAACATTTTTACACAGGATTGTGTTGGTGCAATTGATGGATCACACTTTTGTGTGAAAGTACCAAATAATGTGGTACAAAGATATCATGGCAGAAAGGATTTTCTGACCCAAAATGTGTTAGTTGCTTGCTCTTTTTACTTGAAGCTTTTATATGTGTTGTCGGGGTGGGAAGGGTCGGCATCTGATTTAAGGATACTAAACAATGCTTTATCAAGAGACATGGATGGATTAGTAGTGCCATCAGGTAAATTTCACTTAGGCGATGTGGGTTTCTAGTTGAAGATTGTATTTATTACAACATATCGAGGTACTCGATACCATTTGAAGGAATATAGCATCCAACGTCCTCAGAATGCAAGGGAGCCTTTCAATCTAAGGCATGTTTCCTTAAGAAATTTTGTTGAGAGGGCATTTGGTTTTCTGAAAAAATGCTTTCCAATATTAGGAAGTGGAATTGAACCATTCTATCCTATTCAAACTCAAGCAGACATGATTTTAGTAGGATGCATTTTACATAACTATCTCGTGGGTGTAGATCGAGATGAAAGATTAATTTTAGAGGTTGATAGTGAGATCATAATTCATAGCAACCTAGCAGATATTGCGCCATAAAGTTTAGTAGAAGAGTGTTAAGAAGCTGAGAAATTACGAGATGTAATTACAAGTTCAATGTGGAGAGATAGTTTAAATAGTTAATGGTAGAGATATTATTATTGTTAAATTCATGCAGAAAAAAATTGTATTCAACGAGTATTCTAAATGAAAATGTACTTGAAATTAAAATTCTTGTATAAGTTTTTATATTATTTATGTTATTGATTGTACAATAAGTTACGATTTTAGGATGGTTTTCAATTTTTTGTGCAGGAACCCATTTGTGGTGACACACCATCAAATGAGAAGAAAATTTTAACTTGGGATGAAGACATGGATACATATCTGATAGATTTATTGACTGATCAGATGCACTTAGGTCAGAAAATAGGTAGTTCATTATCAAGAACAACCCATACTAATGTTGCTAAAGGAGTTAGTGCCTAGTTTGGGCTTGGTTGTTCGGTTAGTCATATAAAGAACTGAATCAAGACCCTAAAAAAGAATTATGCATTGGCATCTATGGTCTTGTAAGTGAGTGGGTTTGATTTTAATCAGTCTATCCAAATGGTGAAAGCTGATGCAACAGAGTGGGAAAGGTATATATTGGTAAGTCTTAAACCTTCTTATTCTTATTGTCATTGATAATTATTATTGTTTATAAATTTATGTAATTAATATTTTTTATAGGCTCATCCTAATACCAAACTACTTCGCTATAAGCCTATTCAAAATTATCATAGGCTAGATATTTTATTTGGTAAGGACTGAGCAACTGGAAATTTATCCATTGGTCTGAAAGAAAGACGTTTGCGCTTAGAGAGGCAAGAACATGAAGAAACAACAACTGATGATCGAGGCACCAAGCAAGAACAACACAATGAAGTAACCTTTCCTTTGGCCGGTGCATCTGTATCAAGAGCCACAAAGAAAAGAAAGTTTAGAGATTACGTGTCAGAAGAGGTAAAGGCTCTAAAACAAGGGATGGATGTAGTTGCAGCAGCTCTTGATAGAGAAAATCTACGTAATTTTACTGAATCTGAGCTTTATTCTGAGCTTAGAAAGGTGGAAGGGTTGAAGAAAGTTCCAGCCATAGAAATCTATAGCAAGCTTGTAGCAAATATCAGTGCCGCTCGTACATTTCTTGGTCTTCCACCCGAGGATAGAGCCATATGGTTGTGTGTGGAGTTTGGTTCTGATATTTTTTATGATCCTAATGTACCTTTCTGACTTGTTTGATTAGTAACTAGTAACTATGAATTGATCATGCACATTGTTTTTTTTTTTGAGATCTTGATATATACATTGGTAAGTAAAGTAGGATGGCTTAAATTTTTATCCGCTTTTATATCCGTATTAGTACTCGGATTCATTTATCCGATATGAAATTATATTTGTATTCTTATTTATATAATTTGACATATATTTTCTAAGGCTAAAAGTGAATACATAATTAAATTTTAATAATCTAACCATATAATTCTAACATTAAATAAATTTCATTTTAAATTTTATGGGTTTTAATCAAAATCCAATAGGTTTTATCCAATGGATATATAAACGGATATGGATAAATAGACACAATTATAGATATAGAGGGAAAAAAATATTCACAGGATTTGGATACAGATATTGGTACCGATTTTCTTGTTAGGTTTGGGTAAAAGATAAAGGGTACTCGATACGTTGCTATTCTTAATTAATATTTTACGGAACAAACAAGTATACTAGTAAGAAACTATGTTTTTTCCTTTTTTATTTTTGTTGTAGCATGTTTTAAAAGGAAAGGAATATGAAATATTTATTATTTTTTTAGATTTTTTTTGAAAATTGTTGTAAGTTATTCATTTAATACTTTAGAATAGTTCTATAATTTTTTTTTGGAATTAGTATTGATTTTATGGAATTTTTATAAAATTTTTAGAAATTTTATGTAATTTTTTATGAATAAATATAATATTATAATTTTAATTAATGTATAAAAATATTTAAATAATAACATTTAACTTTTCATAGAATTTTCTTTCTATATACCAAACACTAAAAATATTTTCCAAGAATTCAATTTTCCACAAATTTTCTCCAACAACCAAACAAAGGAAAGAGAACTATATTCTTTCATTTTCTTTCCTTAAGTTTTCTTTCCTCTACATTTTCCTTTCCACTTAATTTTCTTCAAACCAAACAGACCCTAAGTGTAATAGATACTGATGCGTGGCTATGACATAAGAGAATAACACATGGCATCAACTAATTGACTATGAAAGATTTATCACTTGTTCTTATTAAAATTAAACTTTGAAAAAGACAAACTATGTAATGCATGCTAACAAGGGAAATAAAATATAGTATCATTTAAACCTAAAAATGATGTGACCACACCGGTGGAGTGTAGGCATCTATCACAACCTCTAAGGTCAGTTGCTTCTACTCCATCTTAGGATTATTCAATCCTCATCTTGATTAGGTCAATGAAGCATCTCATCACTCTCCTTTCTTTTACCATACCATGGATAACCAATAGTGATGGATTAAACCCTTCCATGGTAAGAAAGTTCTTCCATGGATGTGCGTTGATATTGATACATTCACTTATTAGTTTAAACTTCCCTTCATGCATTTTCTCTTGGATATCCATCTGCTTTCACTTTTCACTCTTTGTAATATAGTATACATCAACTTGGTTTGCCTATTTTACATCAATCTTACTATCCACATTCTTAACTCTCATCTTACCACCCATGTTCTCGGGGTTCCCATTGTACTAGATGAAGCCATCTTAGCTAAGATTCTTGGGATTTAGAGTGATATCACCACTAGGATGACCTTAGTGAATGCATGAAGACTCAGATTCCTAACAATGTCCTCATTGACATGTAGAAGCATCACTATGTGCACGATAACACCACCAACTCTTATTATCTGCCACCCTTCAAAAGGGTGTGTCATTATCTAATCTACTTCATTTTTCTTCGCATGAGCAGGCTTGGGCTCTGATATGACAGTCAAGGATTGATACAGGGTCGACCACATCCTCTCTAAGAATTCAGCATGATTCGATATCAACATCTTCCACCACATGTCAATCCATATTTAGATAACTCTTGAATACATATTTCTCACTATGAGGATTTCTTAATACATTACTACCCCATTTGTTAACTTTCCTGACACTCTACTTTACCTACATAATGGGCTTGATATTCTAGATGCAGTGACCTTGGGAGGATGGGATATGTGATGAGTGTAGATGCGCATACCCTAATGCTTACATCTAAGGCTTGTGTTTCACTCTTATGCAGCGATCACAATCCTACTACACCTAGGACACAACCTCCACCTACTGATGGAAATGGCCTCACACCATCCTTTTAATGATCCATTAGCTCCAGTTGATCTCCCATTCACTACTGAAGAAGCTTCCACCTCTGGTATTACACTTTTCGCATCCACTACACCTTCCCCAACCAATGCTCAATGTCACATGACCTTAACTAGTGTCCATCATCTTCTTTTGATGATATTCGGGATGTTGACTGCCACTGAGACGTGTCAAGGACTTATAGATACTAAGGTGCAAGCCATTTGTATCTAGTTTTACGCTGACTTTGAGATACACTATTAGGATTCTATAGGGATGGGATAAGGTGATGAGGCATTTTTACTAACAACTATGGATTATGCTTCAGATACTGAGGCTTAATTGATCTTGAAATACCCTAAAAATTCTAATTTTAAAAATTATAGTTAAATAAGATTTTATTATAAAAATTAATTAAATAAATTATTTTTATTAAAATAAAAGAAAATTAATTAAGGAAAATTAAGAAAGAAATTTATACATATTTTAATTAGAAAGAAATTTAGGTATTTTAACTAATTAAGGATTTTATTTTGGAAATTAATTAAATAAATTATTTTATTTAAATAAGAGGGAATAAATATGGCCAAATTAATGGGAATGTTATAAATAATTTAATTGGAGAAAATTAGAGTGATTTTCTAATTAAAATAGAATTTATGAAAAATCTTTCAAAAATCCTAAATTAACCTAAAATAGGATTTAAATATTATTATTTTTAAATATCCAAAATATTCAAATTAATTTCAATACCCAACCTACCTATTTTTCTATTTTTTCCTTTTTCCCTTTTTCCCTTTTTTTCTTTTTTTTTCTTTCTTTTTTCTTTCTTTTCTTCTTTTTTCCCTTTTCTTTTCCCCTTCTTTCCGACTTGCGCTTGGCGTTTCCGTGGCTCATTCTTCCTTTCTTCCTTTTCTCATTCCCGCTACTCGCTTCTCTTCTTGCCACGACCCGTTTCTCTCTTTTTCTTTCTTTGGCGTGGCCCAAGCCAAAATGCCGCGTTTTGTTGTTCTTAACCCTCGGTTTCCGATCCGGTCTTTCTTTTCCCCAGCCGGCCGGTCCAGCCCCCACCTCTTTTTTTCTTCCTCTCTCCCTTCCCTTCGTCGACCTGCAACTCCTTCCCCGAACAGGCAAAAACTCCGCCGCCAATCTCACCATTTGACCGGCCATTTTCCCTCTCTTTTCCCCGCTGATTCGTCGACCATTTCTCCCCAAACCACTTCTCCCCTCTTCTCGCACGATCTCCTCTCTCATTCCTGTGTAACTACTTCTGCTCGTTTGAATTTTTGCCGGCCAACCGTTACCGGCCGATACCCTCACCCCTGCCCTATCCTCCCTTCTTCCCTTCGACCTTATTCCCACCCTTAGCCTATAAATATCCCTAAAATAACCCTAAAATTGAGTTTTGTTTTCGAACCCAGAAAATTCAACCCTTTCCACCGTCGCAACTTCAGACGCACTTTCCTCCGTTGTCGGCCAACTACGCCGCTTGCACCACCTACCTAATTCTTCCCTACACCGCCTTCTAACTAACTATGCCGCCATTCTCCCTTGATTCTTCCTGCATGAGCCACCCCGGCCGTGCAAAGTTCCCTTCTCAATCAACCTATTCTCTGCCCCTGCCACCCTTCGCGTCGCCGTCCACCAACGTTACCGCTGCTGCTACTACCCTTTTCACTTCCCAAAACCACCTACAGACCCTTCTCTATCTCCCCCAACTATCCTTTTCCTCTTCCTCCCTCTCCTCCTCCCTTTCTCTTCTTCTCCATTCGGCCACCACCACCACCGCCGTGTGCTGCCACCCTCATTCTGTCCCTCTCCTTCTAGAAAACCATAAACACCCCTACTCCCACCCTCATTCTTCCTATTTTGTTCCCAGCCTTCAACTTTTCCCCTTTTCTTCTCTTTTTCCAGCCACCGTCGCCACCGCTGTGCACCACCCCCGATGCCGCCTATTACCACCAGCCTAAGGTGGAACCCTAAATCCTCTCAACCCTTTTTCCCTATTTAATTAAGTTTATTTTATTTTATTTCAATTTTAACATATTATTTTATTATTATTATTATTATTATTATTATTATTATTATTATTATGTCTCATTAGGACCGAGACCCTATTTGACTTATTTAGATTTTTAGTTTCGTATTTTCAATATTATTAGCATTATTATGAGTTTAGTTATTATTATTATTATTATTATTATTATTATTATTATTATTATTATTATTATTAGTAGTAGTAGTAGTAGTAGTAGTAGTAGTAGTAGTAGTAGTATTATTATTATTCTTATTATTACGATTACATATTCTGAAGGCCGAAGCCCTACTTAATTTGTACTATGCACATACTACTACTTTTACTATTATTATTACTATTATTATTATTATTATATTATTATTATTATTATTATATTATTATTATTATTATTATTATTATTACTATTACTAATGGTACTTTTACTATTTTAGGATAGGATCGAAAACCCTACCTTATATTACTTTCGGTTTAAGTTACTTTATTATTATTATTATTATTATTATTATTATTATTATTATTATTATCATTATTATTTTGTAATTTCGATTATTATTTCATTATTATTATTATTATTATTACTATTTTTATTTATAATTTCCTAATTATATTATTAGTATCATTTTGGTGAGGGGTCGAAGCCCTTATCCTACCATTTATTTTGAACCATATTATTATTATTATTATTATTATTATTATTATTATTATTATTTTTAGTATGATTATTGTTACTATTATTATTATTCTTATCAATATTATCATTTTTATTATTTTTAGTATCTTTGTTATTAGTATTTTTATTATCACTATTATTATTATTAGGGTAAAGTCTTCAAACCCTATATTATTAACTTTTACAATATTACTATTATTTATTATATCTTTAGCAAAGTTAGTAATTAGTTAATGTCATTTTTATTAATATGTTATTATTTTATCAAAAACCTAGTCTTAGAATAAGTTAGTAATTAATAGTATTTTGGTAGGAGAGAATCTAATTTTAGCTTTTATCTCATATAGGTGAGACTAGTCAAATTCCTAAGGAGGCGTAGGAGCGTGCTCCAAGACCCGTGTCATTTTAGGTAAGGGTGTTTCTAAGGCCTTATGTGTGTTGATGTGAATCATATGCTTTGTATGTTATGTATCCTATGTTTATCATTGTAATTATTTTGTGTGTGGCATGGCGTGGAGTTGAAGTATGTTCATGTGTTATTATATGACATGTGTATTATGTATATGTGATGATATATTGTGGTATGTGATGATTGGTTTGTGACCCTTTATACATGCATGTGAGGATGTATAAAAGTGGTATTGTGTGGGAAAAAGGTTGAAAATGGAAAATGGAAAATAAGTTGACCAAAGGGGAGTAAGTTAACCAAAAAGAAATGAGTTGACCAAGGGATGTGAGTTGACCTAAAAATGTTAGTAATCCATCAGTGGAAGAAGAATAGGGGTGAAAGTAAAATAAAGGAATGGGAGAGTCTATGGTTTTGCATGAGAAAATATAGGGTTTTGTATGGGAGAATCTATGGTTCTACATGGGAGAGTCTATGGTTTTGCATGAGATAATCTAGGTTTTTGTATGGGAGAATTTATGGTGCTGCATGGGAGAATCTAAACTAGGATTTTGTATGGATGAACTTAGGTTTTTGCATGGTAGATTTTATGGTGATGCATGGGAGAATCTAAACTAGGGTTTGGTATGGATGGACTTAGGGTTTTGCATGACAAATTCTATGGTGTTGCATGGAAGAATCTAATCTAGGGTTTTGTATGGATTGAATCTAGGATTTGGTATTGATAAATCTAGGGTTTTGCATGGAGGAATCTATGGTTTTGTATGGTGGAATCTAGGATTTTGCATGGATGGATCTAGGGTTTGCATAGTTGAATCTAGGGTTTCACATTAGAGTTTTAGGGTATGTCTGGTTTGTGAAAAATAAGAAGGAAAGGAAAATGAAAAGGAAAGAAAAATGAAGCAAAGAAAATACGAGAAATTAATTTTCTTTTCCTCATTTAGTTACTGGAAAAATTTTGTGGAAAATATAATTCTTGGAAAGTGTTTTTAGTGTTTGGTTTTATAGAAAGAAAATTCTGATGAAAGTTAATTATTATTATTTAAATACTCTTATATATTTCATAAAAATTAAAATATTATATTAATAGATTAAAATTTTCATAAGATTTCTAAAAAAATCATAAAAATGCCAAATTTTTGTATTTCTTAGAAAAATTCACAATAATCATAGATCACTTCTCAAATCATTTGCCATTTTCCAATATCGTAGATGATTGGTTCTGTCCTTCTCAAATCTATTGTTGGATCTGAAACGAGGAAAACTTGAAAAGAGAAAAAAAGAAGGGAGGAAGAAAATGGGAAAGCAGGGTCAAACCCAAAATTAAACATGATGTATTCAGGGTCCAATTCACTATATTTCCACTCCTCATATACTTAGAACATCAATAGTAACAAGCACCTAGTCATCTCACTATTCAAATGTTAACCTCTGCAGCTCATAGCAACCCTGTCCTTGGTACTCAGCATTTGCAACCATAAGGCCTCCTTCATCGTTGTGGTCACCAGGGATGGTATGATGTGGATATAGGCCATGGATTACCACCACATTAGGCTGCCACTGCTGATCATTTGCTACCCTTATAAACCCATAGCTCTTGTTACCATGTCCATGAGCATTGATTTGTTGCAAACCTATTCTTGTTGGGGGTTCACTCATTTCCACTTCATAAGTAATAGTGTTCTTCAAGTCATCCATTGACGACACACTTCCCTGCAATTCTTATTTTTAAAAAATTAATAAATAAATAATCTATCCATATCAAAAAGTATTTTTTTAATAAAATAATAAAAGTAGTTAAAAAATTAAATTTACCTTCTTTATTAAAAATTAATAATAAAGTATTTAATACATATATAATTTTGTAAATATAAGAATAAAAATGAAACACAACCTCTCCAAGAAAATGATAGTAATTGACAATGTATTTGCAAACATTCAATTAAACTGTTTTTTTAATTGAATGGATATGGAGTTTGAGATTGAACAAGTCAACAACTTCTGTTTTATATTTGTTCGGTGAAACAAGTCAACATGTTGAACCTGCAGATCTTGGACCGAAAGGACCAATCTTTTGATTTTAGGGATCTTGAAAAAGACCAACGATCTATTTCTTCGAGTCACAATCAAACTCCTATTAAAAAGGTGAATTTGTGTTCTTTTATGTTTTCACATTGTATGACCACTGAAATTCATTACGTTTTCTATTTGTTTACTGTTCTCTCTGAAAATTATGAGTTCCATTCCTTCACCCTGTCACTAAAAATATTATGTAGGTGGCAAAGTAATATCTGCTAAAAATAATAGTCAAATAAAATAAAATGTTAACAAAACCTAGAGCCTCTCCACCAATTATATATATATATATATATATATATATATATATATATATAAATATAATGAAATATGCCCTCTCATAACCCAATAGGAAAAGTAATAGGAAACATACAGATGAAGGAAGTGCTCAAACAACTAGGCACGAAGCATCGTGACAGCAGTTTCAGGCAGTCCCCTTTGTGGCCTCCAAGCATGCCTCATCATACCAAATTTCCGGAATGCCCTTTGCTATCTGAGTTGCTAATCTACAAACCGAAGACGGGGTATTAATCCTCCTTGACCAGTGTCTTGCTCTCCCAGGCTCTTTCTTGTGACTTGAATTTGATTACTTATCGCATCACACAAGTAACAAAAGTGACGGGATATGGTTTTTAAGGCCAGAGAAATGTAAGGTTTGGTTGCTCCATTCCCAGCCACCATATCAAAAGATGAAACAAGAACTTGCATCTAATGATAATATTGTTTGTATCTTCTATCTACATGCAGAACGAGGAAGACCATGAAAATGTTTTTATACGATGAAAAGACTAATATTGATTTTTCTACAAGTAACCTAGACACAAAGCCTTCAACATCAACAGGGTGCCACTAATTCGTCATATAACTGCAGTGGAAATTAAATCGAACTTGCACTATACAACCCATGTTTTTACTAATTAACTAGTTGAAATGAAACAAAACAATTCCAAATTCCACTAAAGCTGCGTTCAATCTACATTATTGACTAGCAATTTCCACGACCAGAAATCATCAACTCAATCAATAGTAGCAGTTGGAGACCAGGAACCAAACAACCAGCCACTAATCAGAATAGTTGAGCGGGCCAAAGCTTGAACGGGATCATCATGTTAAGCAAGACGATATTTGAAGGGTAAATAGATCAGTGATGAATAAACATATATGAAGATCTAAAGGTTTTAATAATCGTAAACAAACTAGTTAATTGAAACATAAATTGAGATTCATGTACCTAAATCTCATTCTTGACCTAAAGGAACAAAGATAAAAATAAAAAATAGAACCCCAATTTCTGATCCCCAAATTCGCAAACTATAAACCCCAAATTGAAAATCAAATAAGGGTTTCATATTCAAATCAAAATATAATTAAGCTTGCCTATTCAAATCGAGTCAGTAGATTTGCATATCGAGTTGAGTTGGTTGAGCCGAATATCTATTGACATGAAGCTCAGTTGAACTTGACGGATGAACACTGTAAAGGTAACACCATTTTATTGGAACCATGACATGATCAGGGAAGGCTCAAGAAGAAGAAGAAGAAGAAGTTCGGTGATTTTGAAGGATGAGGATTTGAGGAGGATGATAAGATGAACCTGTAAACTATTGAGAAATCTCCCAAAATAAATTTCCACAACACTTACTTATTTTCTGTAGGTTTTGGCAAGGAAAAGGGTCTTATACAACTTTTCCCACCTTTTTTCTTCTTATTTTCTTTCTTTATAATTTTCCTTAACAACCAAACAACATGAAAACATTTTCCTTCTATTTTTTTTCTTTCCTCATTATTTTCTTTAAACCAAACAGACCCTTAGGGTTTGCATGAAAAGTTCAAAAAGTTACATGGGATGTGTAAAGTTTGCATGAGAGTGAAATTTACTAATGGAACATTGATTTGGGATGTGAGGAAGTTAATGTAAGTGTTGTTTGGGTTTTTGAATACTTTGGATGGAAAATAGTATGTTGAGCAATATAAGGGTACGTAGGAGACCGAGCTAGGGTTTGGTGTGGCTACTTAGGGTTTTTGGTAGTATCACGTGTACTTGGTGATCAAAGTATGATGATGAGGGTGAAATCTATGGGTTATGATGTGTGGAGTGTTAAAATGATTTGGGTTGTGTGAGGTGGAGTAGGATGGGCCACTTAGGCCTAAATTAGGGTTTTTGGGGAAAACCTAGTGTAAGGAAATAAGTGGACTTGGAGATGTGTAGTAGTGGGCCTTGACCCACATATTTCAGTGTTGGAGTTTTAGTGTGGGTTTGAATATAGAGGAAAGGTTGTTAGTCAAGTTACGAGGTACAAGATTCTCATGATATAATACGGGTCAGTTGGAGGATAAGTCTAAAGGGAGTGATTCGTGCATGTCTAGGGTGAAAGATTCTGAATAAGATACTTAAGACATTAATTATTTAAAGTGAAAGATTATTGAGTCGGGTCTAGTCGATCCACCGGTTAGGAATAGTGGTTAGGGTTCTTACCCTATAAGTGACTGATCCACTGGCGAATAATAGTAGTTAGGGTAGGATGCCCTATATGTGATTGGTCCACCGGCTATAATAGTGGGCGATCTTGAGCTCAATAAACCAAAGCATGAGTTTGCTAAGGCACATAAAAGACATTAATTACTTACAATGGAACACCATGCGAGTAGGAACTAAATCGATCCACTAGTAAGCAATAGTGGTTAGGGTTTTACCCTATAAGTAACCTATCCACCGGTTAAAATAGTGGTTAGGGCATGATGGCCTATAAGTGATCGAGCCACCGGCTAAAATAGTGGGAGGTTCCCAGACTTGCATGGATAGAAAAAGAGTATGGTGTGAAATGAATATCGATAAGAGATCATTAATTAGCTAATTCAGACTATAATTGGGCCTTTATGTGTTTACTTGAATGTTCATATGATGTTTATTTTCTTGCATGATTTTATGTGTTGGCCTTAGTGCACCTATTACCTTGCTTAGTATATAGCGTACTGATCATCCTTTTCATGGGTGCTGCTCATTCCCACAAGTAGTAGACCCTTTTGACTTTGTGTAGGTGGGCGAGACATCAGGCAGGGCTGAGTTTTGAGCTTGTGTTTGGCTTGATGATCGGGGGTGATGTGGCTGGATTTTCTCTCCATAATATTTTATTTCCTTTTGATATTTCTTTCATGTCTTATATTTTCCTTAATTAAATATTAATGTTTGTAGACATTATTCCCTATAAGGAATTTTGATTTCGCACTCTGATTTCTATCTCATGATTGTTTGTACTCCTTTGAATCGTAAAATTTTTACGCATACTCTGATTTATGTGTTATGATCCCTTTTTGTTCTTTTTATTAACTCTTGGCTTAACTATTGATTAAAGTTTAATAAAAGTTTCTTTTAGCCTTAGCACTTGGTATTAGAATGGTCGGAGTGAATAGGTCTGGAACTAAGTGTGGTGGTAACATCCCTAGAATTCACGGGTTTTAATTTAAGTGCTTCCATTTAAATAAAAATAGTGAATTTTGGGGCGTTACAAGTTGGTATTAGAGTAGGTTTCGACTGCTCTTCCATTTTTAAACTTTTTAAGCCGATACTACAAGTTGGTATCATTTTCAAAATGAGTTCGATTTATAAAGTTTTTACCGGATTTCAAAATATTTTTCCTGCTTTGATGAGACCTTCTATTTTAAAAATTCTAGAGTCCGGCCACAGTGAGAAATAAAGGGTAGATTAGGGTTTTCCTTGTAAGGGGGATGCGTGATGTGATTGCTTCGAACAAGTGGGTTCGTTCCTAACCTCATTTTTTGATTGCAACTATCAATGGCATTGAACCATTGAATATGATGTTTGGAGGAGGCCTTTATGACATTCATGGAGTTTGCCCAATGCTAGACCCTGGTGCCTACCCCGCAACCTCACCCTACTGAGGGTGTTGGTGAGGGATGGATTCGGAGGGTCATTAGACATCACTCTCCTATCGGCTTTGTGTAAATTCTCTTTATTCAAATAATGCATATGATTGTCTCTCTACCAAGATCAAACTTATACAAGGCATATATATACATGCACACATGCAGGCCCTTTCTTTAATACGCCCATACATTCGACCCTATTAATGAAATCAACCCTTAAGGCACCACACAAGCATATATAAAAGAGTTACAATGATATTTTACAAGCATTATAAAGTAAAAAAAAAACAATAACAAAGCTACAAAAACTCTAATTATGTAGTACATAGATCTAACATATGTAATCCAACTTTGTGTCTCATAGCCTTGTTCTTCCATGCACTTTATAATTCTTGTAATGCTATTGTCTTGTACATAAAAAAAATCTTTAATAGCTTGAAATTCTCGCAAACATATATAATACTTGCAATAATTACTTAGCAAAACATTAGAAGCATAAGAATTTTCAAGTATAATGGGTTCCATCTCCATGTATGCTAGTTCTTCTTATTCTTCATCCCTTTAAGAATAAAATTGAGAGTGATATAGAGATGCTCCTGCATCAGAGGTAGTTAAGGACATATCAGTCCATCAACTAATATTTGTGTCTTGGTTATCATGTTTATTAGATTTTAGTATATATGTTATTAGCTTATCTCTTAAACACGTGATCCATCTTTAATTTTATAAGCAAGAATGCAAGATAATAAAATTTGACATATTATTTTATATAAGTCCTAACTTGCTTAAGTGGGAAAGTTACTGGTCATGTATAGTGGAGTGGGATGATGAAAATCTTGTGACTTGATTTTAACATATTCATGGCTGGGGTTTTAAAGATGAATGCTTAGTGCCTATGATTCAATTCAGATTTTGTGTTGGGGTGTTGACTTGGAGATCTCTAGCAATTCATAATCTCATTTGTTTGATGCTCTCCACTTTTATATAATATGAATATGGTTATTCCTAAATTGGTGGTGTTTAACATTTTTTGTTAGTGTTGGTTGAATCCTTTGATATTTTATCCTTAGAAGTGAAACTTTGAACCTTTTTTCCCACATGCTAGTGGGAAGAATAATGTTTGTAAAGTCAGCTTGATTAAACTTGGTTTATTAAGATGTCATGAAACATTTAGCCGTTAATGGTAATTTACTCCCTTATTTTTACAAATTATTTTATAAATGTTATTTTCTTATTAACCAAATATTATCCACTCTTTTCTTTAATTATTTGAATTTCAAACCGGTGTAATCAATTACCACACTTATATTTGAATGCCCATAAGAATTATAGAATTAGTAGCATGGCTAAAACTATTATGATATTAATACTCATTATATAAGAATCATATGTTTTGCTATTAATAATTTATATGTATTCTCTTACCATGTTTTATGCCTTACATATATCTCTACTTTATGTCATGTAATGGGTTTGTTGTCTCATGTTTTATAATGACATGCGAAGAAAGAAAAATTCCTATGTTACTAAAGCTAACCAATTAGAATTGAAATTTATAATCATCTGTATTTACTTTATATAGTTGGAATGGCATATCAACATTTTGCTTATTTTTTTTCTTTAAGATATCATTTTCGCAAAAGAATAGAAAGGAATCATCCTCGGTGAAGATTTAGGTATCTAAAGACATGAAATTTGATTAAACCATCTTGATGTAATGATGATAATAAATGTACATATATGTTTTCATGTGTCAATAATCAATATATTGATTTATTATTAATTATTATTTTATTTGCTAAGGACAAAAAAGAATCTTATGATTGGTATTTGTGATTAACCAAATATATATTTTTTATCTTCATAATAATTGATTTAACAAAGTTTGAGATAATATGTGCTTCTAACAAAACTTTAGTTATGAATAATTTGTTATGTATGATGCATAGATACTATATATGATAACGATGATGCTATATTTATTATTTTTGGTGTATATGTGGATGAGGTAGTCTTAATAGTTTTTCTATTTTCACAAATATACCTTATAAGATTTTGGATAATATGTCCCATAAAATGTGGAAACTGTTATATTGAATATCTTTAAAAATGTGGGGTGGTTAATAAAAGTTGTGTACACCAACTTTATAATAATGATACTTGATCTAAGGCTATTGATGTGGCTTTCTTTGGGCATGCCAGAAATAGAATTGCAACACATAAATAGATGGTGTGTTTGTTATTATGCTAAAGATAGTGTCACCTATATATTTATAATTGAGAATGAGGCTTATGATAATCAAGTTACCTTTATGAAGAAAAATATATAGAACAACATGATGGTTTAATGGTTCCTTATCAAGGGCACAAAATATGTATACTTGTAAAGACTTTATATGACTTCAAGTAGACACCAAAATAGGTGTATGAAAATTTTGTTAGCACTATATTATTTAATGATGTTATTGCATTTTCCCTTAATTTATGCATCTATGCGAAGTCTAATCCTAATGGATGCACTATCATTTCATTCTACGTGTAGACATGCTCATATTTGGAGTAGTATATTTGTTGTTAATTCAACTAAAAGTATGTTTAAGTCTGATTTTGACACCAAATGCCTTAGTAAAGTTGATGTGATACTTGACATAAAAGTGGTAAAGAGTAATTTCGGATTTAGACTTAGTCAGTCAAACAAGGGTGGAAAAGTTCAATGAATTTGATAAACAGTTGGAGAGAACACCATATGATCTATTATGACCCTATAGATTAATCGCTTTAAGAGCAATGATCAGTTAAGGTATATTAAGATTTGTAGATATGTTATGTATCTAATGAGCTACTACATATATGATTTATTTATCTTTTTCTGTAAGTTTAGCTGGTACACATATAGTCCAAACTAAGAACATTAGAATGCCCTTACATAACTAATATATCTTAAAGGTACCAAGCATAATGGATTATGTTATTATGGACTTCCTTCAATTTCAGAAGGCTACTTTGATACTAATGGGATATTTGAGCATGATGATATACATTCTACCAATGGATATGTGTTTACTTTAGTAGGGACAATAGTGACTTAGAATCTTCCAAGATGGCATGTAAAGTGAGGTCAACAATGAAATCAAAGTTTGTTGCACTAGAGTTGGCTAGATAAGAAGCTCAGTGGTTGAGAAATATGTTTGTTGACATTCCTCTATGGTCAAAGCTTATGGCTTTATCATCTCTTCATTGCGACCACTACCACGGAAAGGGGTTTTAATAACGGTTATTTTATAGTTTTAATAACGGTTTTTAACCGTTATTGAATCGCCTGTTATTAAATCTTTAATAACGGTTCATAACCATCATGAAAAATACACAAAAACCCGCAAATATGTGCGTAAACTTCATATTTAATAACGGTTTTTACTTAAAAACCGTTATTAAAAAGGAGCTTTTAATAACGGTTCTTAAACAAAACAGTTATTAAAACCTCAGTTTTTAATAACGGTTCTATGAGAAACCGTTATTAAAACCTAAGTTTTTTTTAAAAAAAATTTCTCTTTTGTTCCTGCCCACATACACAGTTGTATGTTCAAAGAATTACCAAATCTGCAATGTAAACAACATCAATTCATACCAAATCTGTAATCACACCATAATTTCAATCAATCTATAATTGGTATGCATGTCTCAATACACCAACTATACCTAGGAATAAAAATTAGTGGGCATACCACAACTTGGTAGCTCTACAACCCAAAGTAAAGATTTCACAGATCTAGGCTGGAAGACCGAAAGATGTAGACGAAATACAAACCTGAAAATGCATGTAGAATAAATAGATCGCTACCTAATACCGTTATTAAAACCGTTACGAGAACTACGAGATCGACCACGTACGCTCGTTTTCATAACACCTAATCCAAGACCCCTGTGTCTTCCAGGGTGTTCTACAATTCCTATAGCCTGTGATACAATGTTATATTGGTCTACCCCCTCCTCACCATCTGATGCTTGAAGTTCGTCCTGTAATGTATATAATATATGTAAAATTAGCTTACATGAATAAGCATAATATAATAGTTTTCTAAAAGAAAAGTAAGCAGGGTTTCAAATATCTACAAACTTACAATTTTTGTCGCTGCAACATCTACATCTTCATTAATATATCCATCTTTTGTTGCTCTAGCCTTCTTCCATAATGTACCAATATTATATAAACGCCACATTTCATTCACCGTCGGTCTCGAAAAGGTGAAACTAATGGAGAGTTCGAGTCGGAATCCGCAGATTCGTATCTGAATACGAGGAAGTGCCCGATGGCGATGGAATTGTGTGCGACGAAATCTTCCCATCTGTTTTGAAACCAGACTCTGCCTTCTTGCTTAACTAGTTTTACTGGCCATTTTGCTCCGTTCGCGACGTTGAGGTATGCATGAGTGGGGAGACCCTTGCCATGGTTCTTCACGAATTTTTCTGGAAGTGCCTGTGATCACAAATGCAAGGCAGAGATTCCACCGTTCAGTTTCCAAAAGTTTACTATAGGCTCCTTTCGGTATGTTTTTGGAAAGTTTCAAGTAAAAGGAAAAAAAATAAATTGGGCTAAAAATGACATCTTTTTTTTTTAAAAAATTATGGGTTACTTAAAAAGATGGTATGGAATAAATTTTAAGCAATAAAAATGTTATTTTGATTTTTGTTAGAAAATTTTGGAAGAAATCATAATTTAAAGTAAAAAAAAGATGTCATTTTTAGCCCAATTTATTTTTTTCCTTTTACTTGAAACTTTCCAAAAACATACCGAAAGGAGCCTATAGTAAACTTTTGGAAACTGAACGGTGGAATCTCTACCTTGCATTTGTGATCATAGGCACTTTCAGAAAAATTCATGAAGAACCATGGCAAGGGTCTCCCCACTCATGCATACCTCAACGTCTCGAACGGAGCAAAATGGCCAGTAAAACTAGTTAAGGAAGAAGGCAAAGTCTGGTTTCAAAATGGATGGGAATATTTCGTCACACACAATTCCATCGCCATCGGGCACTTCCTTGTATTCAGATAGGAATCCACGGATTCCGACTCAAACTTTCCATTAGTTCCGCCTTTTCGAGACCGACGGTGAATGAAATGTGGCGTTTGTATAACAGTAATCTTCGGTCGGTCACAATATATGGTTGTAACCCTAAAAATAATTAACCCTAATAAATTATAATAAAAAATAACACTAAACCTCATAAAATAATGATCCTAAACCTATAGCTAACCCTAACCCTAACCCTAACCCTCACCCTAACCCTAACACTAACCCTACCCCTAACCCCAACCCTAACCCTAACCACAATTATTTTAGATTATATATACACATCTTATATATAAATATATATACATATAATAGAACAAATATAAACACACATTTTACGGAATATAAATACACGTCCTACAAAATATATATTTAAAAAAACATATAAATACACATGATCTGCATAATAATGTGAGTACTAAAAAAATATATACACCTTAATTTTATACTTAGAACGTACATATCTTATGATAATAATATATATTTTAGGCTTGTAGATTCTCTTAAAATAATAATACATATTTTTATAAAATAGATTATAAACACACACACACACACACACACACACACACACACACACACATATATATATATAAATTAAGGTGTCTTGGCCGGCCACAATCAAAAAAGGCCACAACAAAATTTTTCACAAACACATCAAACAACAGATTTTCGAACAACACATCAAACACAACCTCTTCGGTGCAACAGGCATGCATTTATATATATGTATATATATATATACATACATACATATCAGTAGAGACAAATTAAGCAATGAAGGAAGAAAAACACATACGTAAAGGGAGCGACGACGTACAAGTTGAAAACGTCAACGACGAAGGTACAAATGCTGGCTACGTTCGCAAGAATGGCAGAGGGGTGGTGGAGAGATGGCGGTGCGACGATTTCCCTTAATTCAGAGGAGCCGGAGCGGTGGTGCAAGGGTTCGCAAGAGAAAGAGAGTACGAGAGGGAAGCGGCAGAGTCTGAAATTTTTGGTACGAAATAGAGAGAACGAAATAAAAGGAACTTTTAATAACGGTTCCTGTAAGAACCGTTATTAAAACATGATTTAATAACGATTCTTTCAGGAACAGTTATTAAAACCTTGCCAATTTTGACAACGGTTCTTGTTTGAACCGTTATTAAAACTTTTAATAACGGTTATTACTTAAAACTGTTATTAAAACTTCTCGCGCATTAATTTTCACGCATTTGACGACGGTTTTCGAACCACCGTTATTAATGTCCCGTTATTTTTTCCTGTTTCCGTAGTAGTGGACTCGCATGTGGCTATCCATATAGCTAATAACAAAGCCTATACTGACAAGAGCATAGATAATCATTTGGGACAAAATGATTGTAGTCTACTCAATTGTTTGTTATTTCTCTTGCCATTGTCAAGTTAAGGAGAAATTTTATGGATTTATTGATAAAAGTACGTCATAAAAAAACCTAGCGTATGAAACTTCTGGTGAAATGGGGTCGTGTCCATATGTATAGGAGACTTATGATGGATACCCAATCTAATCAGATTCGATGAATTAAACCCAATATAGTATAATAGATTCAATGAGTCAAACAAAGTCATATGCTGACTACCTCTCGTATTAGTGTATGAAGTACACATATTAATGTATCAAGATGAGTTTCGTAGCAATCATATTATAGTTTTTGAGGTTGGACATGACGTCCTCAATGAGTTTCGTAGCCCAAATTTGGGTGGTGTGAGTACCATGCACTTGATGGACTCACACATGATATTATGAGGGATAACCACCTCGTATGACAAGTATGATGAACATACTCTCTAGAGTGGTCGTGAAATCAAGGTATGATGGGCTACACTTTGCTTGCAAGAGCTGCCTCTATTTCATTTCCATTTATGAGGTTTAAGACTTAGTTCACCTTATAACAATATTTCAAAAGGTTATTGATATTTTCATAAAAATTTTCAAGTTTGGATCAAGTTAGGATTTGTTGGTTTTGTAGATTTTATGGTTTGCTCAAAACTTAGAGTCCTACATAGAAAGTAAATAAAAATATTTATAAATTTATATATCCCCACATCTTTTATGGAAATTAAATGTTAGAGAGGACACAAGTCTTAAGAAGCGCATTGGTGCCTACCTAGCCTTATTTGAGTCTTGTTTAGGGTAATATTATCTAATCTAGTCATCATTTTGGGACCCACTTGAGTTGGTTTAATATTAATTACAATAGTTTCATCGACCATTTTACCATTTTGGTCGATTTTAATATAATTATCATTAACCCTTTCAATTGCCTAATTGACCACCTAATATGGCCATTTTTTATTTAGTTTTACTAGTCGTTATATAACAATCATTTTTCAAAACATTTTACTAATATTATTTTGTAATTAAGGTTAATCAAATATCAACAAATTTATTCTAACCAAGTCTATGTTATATAAGCCTCATATTACACCAAACTAGATAATCAATTATTGACTTTTAACTCCTACTTCCTCTATACACTTATCTTTTAATATCTATAACAAATAGTAAAGATTCAATTTTATTCTATTTTCAACATTTCTCTTTTTGCTAAAGCTTTCTTACTCTAGCGATTAAAATGCACTATCAGAGACCCAAAGTCTTTGTATGGTGTAGAGGAGATTTTTCTAACTCAAAATAGTTAAATATCTTAATATCTCGATTCATCTATTTTAATTTATCTAAATAAATCAGTTTTTTACTACACCCTTATATTTCGATTCAATAATAGTTTTGGTTCTATTTCTATTATATTTTCTTTGGGTTTTCATAATATTTGCTTTAGATCTAACATTCACTGCCATAAATGTGACGCTACTTCAAAAGCATAGCTAACATATATTTATTATTACCCCAGCTTCGACAAAGCTGAAGTGGAGCTCGAAAGCTCAAACTCATGGAAGCATAGAAACGTCTGACAGGTTGGGTTCTACGTCTCGAAAATTTTTTCGTTGGTAGAAACGCCAAAATTTAATGGAAATATTTAGACTTCATTTAATTCAAATAATTTTTTTTATAAAAAAATTTAGATCAAAATACTTTCTTATAAACTTTCCTAAAAAAAATTAAATAATTAATATTTAATAATTTTATTCATCACTCCTTTTCTATCTCACTAATTTATATAAACCAAACATAAAAAAAATTTCCTCTTTATTTTCTTTTTTCTTTTTTAACTTTCCAAAAATTAAATAGAAAATTAGTACATAAAAAGATTAAAAACATACCAAAATCCTTCGTATCTGACACAAATACAACCCAGAATCATCTACCTATCTAATATTGTCGTTCAGTATCACCATGGACTCCACCCTTCATCGTCGACCTCACATTTCATCCTCCATCTTCTGTTGTCCACTGGTCGTGCATTGCTTATGACAGGCGTGTGTTTCCGGCCGTCACAATCGGTGTTAAAGACTGAACAAGCTGATTGGTTATGGGGAGATGAGACGTGAAGCAAAATATACGAGACAAACAACGGGTCTATAGCCGTTCTTTTTCTATCGACGCCTTTTAGATTAGAGATGAGGACGGGAAAGAGGATATATATACCGCTAACGACTCCGTTTCCTATATTTAATATATTGTCATTTTTGTGTTTCTTTCGGTCCTTGATTTCGTGCAAAACTGCTGAAAGTATCTTTTTACCCACAATAGATGTGGCATGGGTCAGACTCGCTAGTAAAATTAAATTAGCCGGTCGAGGAAGTATGGGATGGGGATTGGGGGACGCTGGGCGGTATGACTGCTGATTTAGGAATCTACATGCAAATGATGCTAATCAATATGGTCCAAACATTATTGGAAGCATCACATTTATAATACAGAACATAACATAAAGAATACACTAGTGCAACTCCAAACAATAGGTGCCACTTCTCCAGTCGACTATCCAAATTAATCATTGCTCTTTGCAAATTTGATGAACTTTCAAAACCTCAACAACCGACAGCGTATGGATGCATTTAAACTCATTTTCTCAATATAAACCCTTGTCTGATTGCTCCAAGAGGCGATCGCCTGCAATGCAGAATATTTTTCAACGTTGTTACTCTTTCACGGAAGTTATTGAATTTCTTGTTGCCCCCAGTCTTAAAGAGTCCCAATGGTTGGAGGCATCCCCAATAAGTTTCAATAATTTCCCCAGGAATGTATGCCAAGAACAATCTTTCAAGCTTCAGCTAACTTCTTACAAACAAAAAACAGACTCTTTTTATTGGCTTTCCCTCCCTAGATCAATTCTTCACAAGAAGCACCTAACAAATATATAATGATGGCTTGTAGGCTCCAAAAGCACATTATCAACTAACAGTTTCTTCGAGGGGTATCCATGAGAACAGCCTGGATATATCTATCAAAAAACACCTGGAATCATGCACATCCTTTCCATTCAAATAACCCTCTTTGATAAACTGTAAATGAGTGTCTTACGTTTGTGGTGTGTTTGGTTTGGGGTGAATCAATTGATTCACCTCCATTTGGAAACGGATTTTATTAACCTCAACCAAGTAAAGGATTAAAGTGTCACCTTCGTTCACTCAGGTTAACCTTATTTTTATTAACATCTGATTTCAGGAGTAACGGAGGTGAATGAAAAATTATAAGCAAATTTTATACATTCACCTTAATCCAAACAAAAAATATTCACTCCAATTCACCTAGGTTAGGTTAATATCATCCAAATAATATTTTAAAACATTTACTCCGATTCACCTCCATTCCCTTCATCTAGGTTAATTTTTAGTGTTTACCTTCACTCTGATTCAACTCAATCCAAACAAAGCATAGATGATGACCTTCAACCTTAATATATGCATTTCTCCAACCTCCTATCAGCAGCCCAGCTATAACATCACAGCTTACACCCAATATGACAAGAAAATGGCAAAAAAGAGAACATTATCGTACATGGAAATTGATGGATGTGTTGCACGCTTCCAACATGTAAACATGTGTTGCACGCTTCCAACATTAACTCTTTACATGTATCCTAAAAAACCATTCACTGTAATTTGCTGCATTAAATGTACATATCACTTCTCCGAAGGGAACATCCGATAAACATAAGAGAGAATCAAGATACAAGAACCCACAAACAAAGCCCCTATGATGATCAATGACATGCAACTTGATGACTGGCAGTCGACAAAGCATCCATTAAATACATGGCATAGATGGTCTCTCTGCTATGGTCCTTTTTTCCCTCTCTTTTGCTATCACAAGAAACCTTGAGTTTCCTTCCACTAGATTGCTGTATAACTTAGACCTCAGCTAAGCCTTAAATATGCCCCCATCAAACTGTGTTTCCAACCCCCTCCCCCAACAACCCCCCCCCCCCCAAAAAACCCTACTCCCACCAAAATATAACACACACAACAAAAAAAAGGGAAGAAGAAGAAGAAGAAGACCCAACGCTGAAGGCATAAGAAGCAGAGACTGTAATCAAAGGCAGTGCCAGTTTTAATGCAACTCCGCGGAGCCTAAGCCATCTTACAAGAGCAGGCAATAAAAAATAGATTCCCCCTAAACTCTCTCAAACAATACAATAAATAAATAAGAACTGAAGGCATAACTACAGCCTCCAGATACGCACACACCCTTTCAACATTGATCCTTTCCAACAAGATAGTCCATCCACTGATGACCCCCTTCTGTTTTACCTTGTTATCATATCACTCATATAACAAACAACCTTATCATGTCATGTCAACTTCTCTTCTGGTTAATAAGAGATAGAGCTTCTTAGCTTAAAAGGACGTGCAGCAAAAGCATCAGTCCAGCGCACGACAGCCAATCAGCATATTGTTCTACACTTGATGGTCATATTAACCACATATTCACTCAATGAAGTGAACCAAAGCCCCTCATCCCACCAGAAGCATATGAACAACATTATACTTGCCCACGAAAACAACCCCTTGGAGCCATGAACGAAAACATGATACATCCAAATCATAAGCCAGAGCCAACAGTCATGCATCAGACTAAACCACATTATCAAAATACTATCCTGCATTTCAAAACTTTCTGCTAAGCAATAATATATTCATATATATGCTACGATATCTTCATTAATTAGCTGGCTACATTGAGATGCATATAGAAGTCGATGGCAAATATCAATTTCGCAAAGATCACAGCAATTCCAATGAACATTGAAATCAGACATCCAACAAATCGGAATGTAAAATTGAGACTAAACAAACTCAACCTTCACCACTTACAAAATACAATATCGAACACAAATTATCGTCGGGCGCATTCAATCCGATCCCATAGAACTCGAACCTGCTCCACCCCCACCATGATTCGAGCAACAACCCTTTTCACCATGATCATGCGAATGATTATCACGATTAGTGGGGTTACCTTCTTCGTCATCACTATAATCTTCATCGAATGGCTTCTGTTTATGAAAAATACAGCATTTCTTGGAACTTTTCTTCCCCATAAATTCATTATCCACCGTACCTTCCTTCCATGTAACCTTCTTCTTCTTTCGATTGAGTCGAAGAACTAGGGTTTCAGGATACTGGTTTTCAATGGATGATTGAGATTGATGTTCTAGGGTTATCGTATGCGTCATGCGGGCCGATGGAGTTGTTGTTCTTGTTGCACTCATTGTTTATTAGTCTCTGATTTCCGGAAAATTTGGGAATCGATCGTAATAGAGTTCTTTTAGTAAAACGGATTTTGTTTTGTTTTTTTTTTGTTTTTTTTTTGTAGCGGTGTTTCTTTGATCTGATTGTATTCGTAGATTGAGAAGATGCAGTGTGCTATGGAAGAGGAATCAGAAATCCCGGGATTACAAATCAGGGTCTTCTCAAATCAATTGCCCAAATAACATTTTTAGGAGCGAAATATTGTGTTTATTTTTGGGGGCGGCTTAGAGGGTTAGAGGCCGGGGCGTGATGGGTACGTAATATTTGTGGATAGTACAAGTCAAAAAATTTGTTTCGTGTGCTTCTATAAAATTAATTTTTTTAGAAATTTTTCATCGGAAATAATAAAGTTGTATACTTGATATATGTAATTATGTATCGACTTCCCTAAAAATAATACTAGTATCATATAGGAAATTTATTTTGCTATTACACTAGTATGTAAATTACAATAACACCTTTTAATAATAAATGTAATAAATTTTTATTTATAAATTTAAGAATAAAAAAGTAAATAACTGCTTAAAAAATATAATTTTCTTGGGTATACTATATAGTAAACAAAGTCAAAAGGAAGACTTTTTAGTTCTTATTAAACGAATAAACCAACTTTTATTACTTTATGAAAAGTATTACATCATTTATATAGTTACTTTCAACCAAGCGATCTCTTAAAATATAATAACTTTTTAAAAAAAACTTATCTTAATGTTTAAAATAAAACATTATTTTGGAAAAAAAATTGCATTCTATGTTATACATATATAGGCTCATTTGAGTGTAATAAAGTTGAAATCTATAATGAAATTGCTATCTTACCTTCATTATAAATTTTATTTAAGTAAAGTAATAATTTATTCCTATCACTTAGTATAAGAATAGTAAATGATGACAGACTTAAACTGAGTATAGTGGTAACACCTATTATTTTTGTAATTAACACTTTCAAAAAATGAAGTTTTTAAATAGTAAATTTGGAAGTGTTACACTATGTTTTTCATTTTCTCAATAATCACCAACTCTCTTTATGTACCTACTAAATGATCTATTTTCTCCATATCCTCTTCACTTTTCCACTACTTGTTGATGGGAAAGTAGGGTGAGTGGTAGTAGTGAAGTGAGTGGTAAGAGTGGAATTACTTTAGAAATTGCCTATAAATACCCGTAGTAGCTTGGACTTGCAACATCATCAAATTCCATCCTCACAAGCTATATTTCTCTCTTTCCCACTAATTCCTAGGTATTTAAATTATGTAATTCTCCATTCCTTCAACCTTGAATGCATGAGTTTGAGGGAATTTGTGTAAACCCTTTAGGCAGTGAACGGTCTTGAACGATTGCAACATAGTCGGGCCTAATTCGCTTTTCACGGAGTGATCATTTCATGACACAAAAATTTCATCTTTTAATCTTTATTCTTTACTATACCTATCACTAGCCCATTTTATATAGCAACTACTTACACAATAACACAAAATAACTTTGGACTCTAGATGTCATATTCCACATAGTCCTAGAAAATGTAACTGTTATCAAACTATAAAAGTTATGGTAATAGAGCAACATTGATGAAACTTTGATTAACTAATGATAAGTGTGACTTTTACATCTTATTCCTAAGGTTTATAAGAGTTTTTACCTTTAATTTCAGTCAGAATTCTCCCTTTTTGTTCTTGTTACTGCCTTTGTGTTGTGAAAATTGCAGGGTCTCAAGCAACAAAAATAATCATGAAGGATGAAGAACAAGAATAACCTTAAAGGGAGAAGAAAGGAGAAAAAAAGGAGCAAAGAGGAGCAAAAGTTAAAGTGGAAAAAGAAAGAATGCATATTTAAAGTATATGGGCCTGAAAGAAGTAAAATTTATACCAAGAAAAGGTCTGAATTTGGAGAAGCTTTCAACATCAAAGTTTTAGATATTTTTAATAGATTTCCAACGCATCCAAAATCAGCTTAATCGAAGTTAAGATGAAAAAGTTATGGTCAAAATACGAATCATGGTCAAAGCTGACACGGGAAGCCCATCGTTACGGAAACCCTAGCGATCCACGAGGCGGTAGTGTAAAAAACTCTTATTCTAATAGCTCGAGGCAGCCTCCACTCCCTCTCTTTTCTCTCTTCTCTATCCTCTTCCCCAATTCATCAAGATCTCTCTTGTAAATTAGAGACGGAGATTCAAGAAGTTAATTTTTGCAAGAATTTGTGAACATCAAGGGTATTATCTAATGATATTTTCTTTATCTATGGAATCTCTTATTGTTTTTAATATTCTTGCTATGAATTTGATGGGCTAGATCTTGTGCTAAGGTGAAGGGGAATTTTCCCCGATCCTAATGTGTTGAATTATTGCATCCTTTTTTATTCAATTCATAATGTATGTGTTGTGTTATTGATTGATTGTCGAATTTTTGAACCCCGGCCGGGTTCTGATTTTCGGTGTGGGAAATACCGGTGAGATCGAGAGATAATCCAGTATTAGACCCAATAGCACAACGGGAGATTAAATTGTAGGTCGAGAGACGATTGATTTGACCTCTTCAACAATAAAGGAGGAAACTTTATAGACTTTAATGCATTACATTCTATTAGACTCTAAGCTAGAGATAGTTAGGGCCATAGATATGTAATAGGGTGGTTGTGGCTTGAGAAAGCACAACACTTTCTATCCTTGTTGGCATGATTGATTATGATTGTTGAATTATTTTGTGATGTGATCTTCAATTACATGTGAGGATCGGGGGCGATGAACCGGAACCTTAGCTCTTCTATTTATTTGAGTGACTTTAGTGCTATTTTCCTTTCTTTTTAGCTTATTTAGTTATTTTAGCTTACAATTTATTATTTCATATCATCTCGTAGTTTAGACATAGTTATGTTCTATCATTGTCCTAGTGGTCATTCACCAATCCTTGTGGGATCGACCTTGACTACTACTCTGACCCCGTGCACTTGCGGGTAGGAACGTGTCAAGTTTTTGGCGCCGTTGCCGGGGATTGGCAGCGAGTGACATTAGGACTCAAAGAATTTATTGTGATCTAGACATTTATTTTTTTTTATCTTTTTACATTCTTTTTGTTGTGGTTGACTAATCTTGGGTGTAAGAGTTCTTGATTTAGTGCAGGTGCATTAGTGCATGACCCGCGCTAGTGGAGGTGATCTAGTGCCACTTGATCTCGAGATTGAGAAGACCATCTCACATTTACGCAGGTCACACACCACAAATATTGAAATGGAAACCAATACTCCACCCCATGATGGACAAATCCCACCACAAGAGCACATCTTACTCCAAGAACAAGCTCCTATCCAAGAGCAAGCTCCCATTCCTAGGTCACTTCGGGACTATGCTACACCAAGCCTTGATGGCTCAACCTCAAGCATACGAAGACCGGCCGTACAAGCTAATAATTTTGAGATCAAGCCTGCCATTATCCAGATGCTACAAACATCAGTTCAATTTGGAGGTAACCTTATTGAAGATCCTCACTCCCATATTGCTAACTTTGTAGAAATCTGTGACACTTTTAAGCTAAATGGTGTTTCTAATGATGCAATTAGGCTTAGATTGTTCCCTTTTTCGTTACGTGATAAGGCTAAGAGTTGGTTACACTCATTAGCCTCAGGGTCTATTACTACTTGGGACGATTTGATGAAGTCTTTCCTTTCTAGATATTTTCCACCATAAAAAACTGCAAAATTACGAAATGACATCACTACCTTTATGCAAAATGACCTTGAATCGCTTTATGATGCATGGGAAAGGTTTAAGGATTTGCTTAGAAAGTGTCCACATCATGGCCTGCCTATGTGGCTTCAAATGCAAACTTTTTATAATGGTATCTCTACTACTAACCGTTCTATGATAGATGTAGCTGCAGGAGGTACCATTATGAACAAGACTCCAGAGCAGGTTTATGAGTTCATTGAGGAGCTAGCTTCGAATTCCCATCAATGGCACTCCGAACGTGCCCCGATACAAAGGACTCCAGGAATTCACTCTTTAGATTCCATCACGGCATTAGAGGCTAAGATTGATTTGCTTGCTAAAAAATTTGACAAAATTGGTAGTACTTCTTGTATGCAGGTACAAGCTAATGCACCTATGTGTGAGTTATGTGCTGGATCACACTTAAGCACAGAATGTCAAGTTGGGAATCCCTTCCAACAATCTTATGATCAAGTGAACTACATGGGAAATAGTTATGGGAGACCGAACAATCCCTACTCCAATGTGTACAATCCTGGATGGAAAAACCATCCAAACTTTAGTTGGAGAAATGAAGTTCCTACAAAGCCTCCGGGATTCACACAACAACAACCAACACCTCCAGCTCCTTTACCGCCCCAACAACCTCAATCTTCTTCCCTTGAAGAGATGATGTCCAAGTTCATCACTCGCACCGAGAGCACCCTTCAAAAACATGATGCTCAAATTCAAGCTCATCTTCAGAAACAAGAAGCCCGCCTCCAAAATCAGGATGCATCCATCAAGAACCTAGAGGCACAGATTGGACAACTTGCTAATGCCATTTCAGCGAGAGCACCTAACACTTTGCCTAGTAATACAATCATCAACCCCAAAGAGCAAATTAATGCAATAGCCTTGAGGAGTGGGAAACCACTACTTGAACCATACCCTCAAGAACCCAAGGAAGATAAAGAAAAAGCTCCTGAAGAGAAAGTGCCTGAATCACAACCTGAGAAAATCCACACTTCACCTCAAGAGGTAAATGCATATGTTCCTCCTCCTCTGTTTCCAGGTAGGATTGTACAACGCAAGTTAGATGCTCAATTTGTAAAATTTCTTGATATACTTAAGAAAGTGCACATTAACTTGCCGTTGCTTGACATTGTGAGACAGATGCCCAGTTATGGGAAGTTTCTAAAGGACATAATCACTCACAAGAGGAAACTGGATGATTTTGAAACAGTAAGTTTGAATGAGGAATGCTCTGCAATCTTGCAGAACAAACTTCCTCCTAAGCTTAAGGATCCAGGAAGTTTCACTATCCCATGTGTAATTGGGGATTTAAAATTCGAGAAGGTATTATGTGATCTTGGTGCTAGCATTAATTTGATGCCCTTCTCTGTTTTCAAGCGTCTAGGTCTAGGGGAACCAAAACCCACCAATATGTCCCTTCAGTTGGCTGATCGATCTATCAAATATCTGAGGGGCATTATTGAAGATGTTTTAGTTAAAGTGGACAAATTTATCTTCCCTGTTGACTTTGTTGTGCTAGATATGGAGGAAGACCACAAAGTCCCCCTAATTCTTGGTAGGCCTTTCTTAGCAATAGGACGTACTCTTATAGATGTCCAAGAGGGTAAGCTCATTCTTCGTTTCCAAGGCGAAGAAGTCACTTTTAATGTATTTAAGAGCATGAAATACCCCTTAGATGATAACACTTGCTATTGTATTGATATCTTAGATAATGTAATTGATGATTGTTTTCAAGCAAGTGTTGTGCAGGATCCCCTGGAAAGGTGTTTGGTTCAACAAAGAGAGTGGGAGAATGAAGAGAAAGAAGAAGAGGTTGTCCGGTACTTGAATGCACATCCACCATATGGTCGTCACACTATGGTCCCCTTACAAGGGCTAGAGAGGGTCCAGATTCCAAAATTGAAGTCATCTATTGAGGAACCTCCCACACTAGAGCTTAAGCCACTACCTCAGCATTTGAAATATGCATTTCTTGGTCATAATGATACACTTCCCATCATTATTTCTTCATCTTTGACTAATTTGCAGGAAGAAAAATTGATGAGAGTGCTTAAGGAACGACAGAAGGCTTTCGGATGGACCATTACTGATATTAGAGGGATTAGCCCTTCCATGTGCATGCACAAAATTCTCATGGAAGACAACCACAAGAAAGTGATCCAACCTCAAAGGCGATTGAACCCAACAATGCAAGAGGTGGTGAAGAAGGAGGTAATTAAGCTATTAGATGCAGGTATGATCTATCCAATCTCTGATAGCTCTTGGGTTAGTCCTGTCCAAATGGTTCCCAAGAAAGGGGGAATCACGGTAGTCAAGAATGATAATAACGAATTGGTGCCTACTAGAACTGTTACAGGTTGGCGTGTCTGCATTGATTTTAGAAAGTTGAATGATGCCACTAGAAAAGACCACTTCCCCCTTCCCTTCATTGACCAAATGCTTGAACACTTGGCGGGACATGACTATTATTGCTTTCTTGATGGGTATTCTGGTTATATGCAAATACCTATTTCCCCTGAGGACCAAGAGAAGACAACCTTTACTTGTCCTTATGGCACCTTCGCATATAGACGGATGCCATTTGGTCTTTGTAATGCCCCCGCCACTTTTCAAAGATGTATGATGGCTTTATTTCATGATATGATTGAAAAATTTATGGAAATTTTTATGGATGATTTTTCGGTTTTTGGGTCGTCATTTGATGCATGCTTAAATAATCTTGAACTTGTTCTTAAGCGTTGTGAGGATACAAATTTGATTTTAAATTGGGAAAAGTGTCATTTAATGGTCCAGGAAGGAATAGTTTTAGGGCATAAGATTTCATGCAAAGGGACAGAGGTAGACAAAGCTAAAATTGAAGTCATTGAGAAATTGCCACCCCCCACATGTGTTAAAGATATACGTAGTTTCCTTGGTCATGCAGGTTTCTATAGACGCTTCATTAAAGATTTTTCAAAAATTTCAAAGCCTCTTTGTGATCTGTTGGCTAAAGATGTGCCCTTTCACTTTTCTGATGCATGTCTGGCTGCCTTTAACACTTTAAAGGCAAAACTGGTAGATGCTCCGATTATTGTTACTACTGACTGGAATTTACCTTTCGAGATTATGTGTGATGCTAGTGATGTTGCTATAGGAGCAGTCTTGGGGCAGCGTAAGGAAAAAAAAATTTCATACTATCTATTATGCTAGCAAGACTTTGAATTCTGCACAAATGAATTATGCAACAACTGAAAAAGAATTGCTAGCTGTGGTTTTCTCCTTTGACAAGTTCCGTTCTTATCTATTGCTTAACAAGGTCATTGTCTATACTGACCATGCGGCCTTGAAGTATCTTTTTAGTAAGCAGGATGCAAAGCCCAGAATCATTTGGTGGATTTTATTGTTGTAAGAGTTCGACTTGGAAATCAGGGATAGGAAGGGAAGTGAGAATCAAGTAGCTGATCATCTTTCTCGTTTACCCTCTACCTACGTGATTAATCAGGAAGCTACACCTATTCAAGATGCATTTCCCGATGAAACACTCTACGCTATTACAAATCATCCTTGGTATGCTGATATTGCAAACTATCTTGTAAGTGGAATCTTACCCAATGATCTTTCCTTTCATCAAAGGAAGAAGTTCTTACATGATCTGAGGTATTACTTTTGGGATGATCCTTACCTCTATAGGATTTGTGCTGATCATGTCATTAGAAGATGCATCCCTGAGCATGAAATGCATTCTATACTATCTCATTGTCATAGTAAAGAGTGTGGTGGCCATTTTGGCCCCACCAAAACTGCTGCAAAAGTCTTGCCATGTGGATTCTATTGGCCTACCTTATTTCATGATGCATACTCCTTTGCTAAGACTTGTGATAGGTGTCAAAGAATGGGAAATATTTCTAGAAAACAAGAGATGCCCCTCACAAACATTCTTGTAGTGGAGTTATTTGATGTTTGGGGAATCGATTTTATGGGACCATTTCCTAAGTCTATGGTGAATGAATATATTCTTGTGGCAGTTGATTATGTATCTAAGTGGGTAGAGGCTATAGCCACTCCCAAAAATGATGCAAAAGTCGTCACTAAATTTTTGAAAAAGAATATCTTTTCAAGGTTTGGGACACATAAGACTATCATTAGTGATGGGGGTTCTCATTTTTGCAATAGAGCATTTAATACTCTTTTGAGTAAGTATGGAGTTAACCATAAGGTTTCTACCCCATACCATCCTCAAACTAGCGGCCAAGTGGAGGTGTCAAACCGTGAGCTTAAGAGAATTCTTGAGAAAACGGTTAGCTCTTCTAGAACGGATTGGTCCTTGAAACTTGACGATGCTCTATGGGCTTACCGAACAGCTTTTAAAACTCCTATTGGAATGTCCCCTTATAATCTAGTTTTTGGAAAATCTTGTCATCTCCCTGTAGAACTTGAGCATAAATCATTTTGGGCTACCTGTCTCCTTAACTTTGATATGCAAGCTGCAGGTGAGAAGAGGCTCCTTCAATTGAATGAACTCGATGAATTCCGGCTTAAGGCATATGAGAGTGCTAGGCTATACAAAGAGCGCACGAAAAGGATTCATGATCAACGCATCACCAAACGAGCATTTGAAGTGGGGCAACAAGTGCTTCTATTTAATTCTCGTTTGCGATTGTTCCCTGGAAAGCTTAGATCCCGATGGTCAGGACCATTCACAATCAGACAAGTATTTCCATCCGGAGCAGTCGAAATCTCTAGCCTCGATAAAGAGCCATTCAAAGTGAATAGGCAAAGGTTGAAGGTGTATGAAGGTGGTGAGGTTGCAGCCCTCAAAACCACCATTCTTCTGGATGATCCTAAGTGAAGTGAGAAAGTCAAGCTAATGACTATAAACAAGCGCTTCTTGGGAGGCAACCCAATATTTTTTTTTATTCTATTTAATTTTTTTATTTTTCTTATTTTGGTTTTCTTGGTTTGTTTGCTCTTTGTTTCCTTATGGATTTTTTTTCCTCTTTTCTTTTGTGCTTCTTATTTCACATTGAGGACAATGTGATACATAAGCATGGGGGAGAAGATGGCCTATCCTTGTCATTTGGTTAGTATTCTATTCTTCCCTATTTTATTTTGATGAGTGTTGCTATCTTTTTCCTTGGTCATTTCTTTCAGATTTTTATCTAAAAAAAATCAAAACAAATAAAGAAAAGAAAAGGAAATGACCCTTCATTTATGATATTAAAGAGTGTGTTTTGTCTTGCAATGGCATGAGTGTTTAGTTTGGTGTGATAAGACCCTTTAAATCATCTTTTGAAAATGGATTTCTATGTGCTTAAATGTTTTGGTTGCATTGTTATGAGAAAAGTATAATTGTGTTTGAGAACTTTAGGGTTATATATGCCTTAACATTCTTGTGGTATTGTAGTTTGACTTATGCTGATTTACTCTTTGCCAAAAGGTGTTAGATTTAGAGAATTTTGGACCTAGTGAGACTTTGAGCCTTTAGACTGATACATCACTACAGTCTCTTATTTTTTCTTTTGTGTGTGTCTCCCACCATGACTTGGGAAACTAGAACTTGTAATGGTTTTCTTCAAAGCCACATATGACTTAGACGTGCATTAAAATGATAGAGGCACTTGTTTTTTTTGTCATAACCTACATTAGCCAAATAGCCTGACCTTCACATTTTATCCTTTGCTAACCCCGTTGTGCTTATGGCCATTTTCTTGATCTAAACACACATGTAACCCAATTTCCTTTATCCCTCCCTAAGTCTAGAATCAATGGTTGTTGCGCAATTTCAAAAAAAAAAGAAGAGAAAGTTGGGAGTATGATGTAATCTAAGCATGAGGGAGGTGTGAAAGAGTAAATGGTTGTGTATGATGAAGAGCAAATCGATATATCTCTCTCAAAAAAAAAAAGGAGAAGAAGAAGAAGAAGAAGAATCAATAAGAAGTTTTGGGTGCTTGTGTTTCGTGATGAAAAGTTGGGATGGTAAAATATATGTTATTAAAAAAAAATATCTCATTGGTACTAGACTTTTAAATCTACTTCCAAAAAAAAAATAACGTGAAGCTCAAATAGAATAAAGGAATGAAAATTTTGAAGATTACACACTCTAACAATACAACTAATACATCATATGCACATAAAACTTTTCACAATGAGTTATTCCTATAACATCATACAAGAAAACAAGGCTAGCACTTAGATCAATGACTCATAAAAGATTCTCATAAACATCAACCACATACACCTAGGTCAAAGGAAATTTCTAAACTCAAAACACTCCACTAACGAGCTTCCTAATCTACGCTACAACCATGATAGTCTAGACACTAAAATTCAAAAATGCTACTACTATAGCAACTATAGCATTCAAAGCCCAAAATTTTTATTTATCTATTTATTTATTTATTATTTTGACTATTCGTTAATAGTTCTCCTCATACAAGACAAAAATTAATACATTATCATTCACCAACAACTAGAAAAGAAAATATGCATATTTTACAAGGAAGGATTTTCATACATTAACGTTGAAATTACCAACACGAAATACAAGACCGAAGCAACATGTAAATGAATGTTAATTAGCAGAAAATTAAAATATACACACATAGTGAAAGTCATACAAAATTATTAAAGTCACTAGAGCAATTTGGGCACCCTACACACTGCTTATTAAAATTAACACCTCTATTTAAATCTCAACATTATCATTATCATATTTCTAGGTTTCTCCTAATTGAAAATGACACATCTATTTAAACATCACTATCAGGGTTACAAACCTAAGTTTCTTACAACTCCAAAAATTAAAACAACTCAATAAAAATATATTACAATTTATGTCACATCATACAATATCCGGCAAGGTACGCATTAAGGTTATCAATCCATTGAACCTGCAAGACTAGGGTTAACCTAATGGGGTCACTACCCCCTTAAGGGCAAACTAATTACAAAACGATAATAATTACAACACATAACATTTCAGAGTTAACACAAGTCAAGCATGTAAAATAACAAGTAACCATATTCAAAGACATAATTACAACAGCAAATCACAAGGCCACTTACACTACCCAATTATACTATCCTCACAAGCTAATCCGGATTTAAAATTCACTTGAAAGAAAGTAAATACATTTTCGTGTAAAACAATTAGGATCGTGAGAACCGAATCTCTAACCGAAACCCGATTCTCAACAACCAAAAGCTCTGATACCAACTTGTAACACCCCCAAAATTCACTCCTGAAAAAAAAAATTTTGAAAGACTAAAGCGGAAGCTAGGAGAGAATTTGGGGAATGCTACCGCCACATCTAACACAAGATAAATGTCCACCATCTATCTTATGCTAGATGCAAGGCTAAAACCTGTCAAATAAAACTTCAACCATCAATGCCGTAAGGATAAACTCCCACAAGGAGATATCCACAGACAGATGGCAAATGAATCAATTCACTAAATAAAATCATCGCTGAATTGATCAGCGGAACCTGTAAAATAAATCCGAATTTTAAAAGCTTATCAGAGTACGAGAAATTGAAAGTTAAATTACAATACCCTTGAATTTTAAATACAATACTTGAGAATTCTAAATACAAATACAGTTAATATGAGACAAAACCCGATAGATTAAATTTCGGATTTGCCTACTCTCTCAAGTCAAGTCTTCCACCCAAAAATAATATTCGAACTGAAACCTGCACAAGAGATCTGCTCCCCACCATCAGTGGATCATCACAGGACCCATTCAACCAAGGTAGCATCAGTACGGGTCCGGTACTGAGTAAATCAATACTACCAAACTCATGGAAGGAAGCATAAAACACATAAGATACAAGCGTACAAGAAATCACGATAGCATGCTAAGTAACACCAATCTAACAATCCAATGATAATCATTATTACATCTAATTTTATTTATTTACGATGAGTTCAGGGACCCCACTATTCTTAAACCGGTGGAACGGTCTGAAGCACCTCTCGGGGACAACACACCCGAGCCACTATTATCATCCGGTGGAACGGATCCTACACCTCTCAGGGCAAAACGCTCCTGAGCCACTATTCTGAACCGGTGGAACGGCTTGAAGCACCTCTCGGGGACAACACACCCGAGCCACTATTATCGTCCGGTGGAACGGACCCTACACCTGGTCCTGACTCACGTAATCTTTCACTTTAAATAATTAGTGTCTTATCCATTACTTAACTCATATCATATTCTTATTGACGTTGAGTATAGGGCCCCACTATTCTTAATCCGGTGGAACGGACTGAAGCACCTCTCAGGGACAAGTCACCTGAGCCACTATTATCGTCCGGTGGAACGGACTCTACACCTCTCAGGGCAAAACGCTCCTGAGCCACTATTCTGAACCGGTGGAACGGCTTGAAGCACCTCTCGGGGACAACACACCCGAGCCACTATTATCGTCCGGTGGAACGGACCCTACACCTCGGCCCAACTCACGTGATCTTCCACTTTAAATAATTAGTATCTTATTCAATGATTTTAGCCGACCGTAAATCAGGCCCACATAAATAATTCCATGGCATAAAGATACAGCATAGAGTATCATATAATATCAATCCATACTTAACCCTTCACATGCTCAAATACATACCATATTCAACGTTATACTAACATGCATTAGCATTGAAGCTATAAATTCACACATACATTAAATTACCACACAGAACACAGCATATACTTGACATGATTAAATAATCGATAGGCATACTTATCACCTTTCCCTCGGAACAGAAATACATCCAGATTCCATCATAAATAAAGGTAAGTAATGACTTACCTCAATCCGAAGCTAGCTAAGCAAATTGAGAAAGAGGGAGAGCTATCGAAGGCTCAACAATCCACAAAGAAGTTTTCCTAGATCGCCGATAGAAATCGGAACTAAGTTAGAAACCATCTTATCAATTAATAATTCACATATTATAATTAAATAAATACTAACGAATACGAATGATCTTTCTTGGAAAACGTGTCCAAAACTTAGGACTCAAGAGCATAGCTCTATTAAGATTTAAGGTTAAAATATAAATCAAATGATTTAAAACCCAAAGACAGAAATCGATTAGATAAAATACGCATAGCAAAAACCAATTTATAAAACAATCCCCGAAGATTAGGGTTTTTAAACCCCTAACTACGAATCGACCAAATCACTTCAATTACCTCAAATTGATAGTTTTAAAACACAATTAAACTAATTTTAGATAAATCTGGATAATTAATTTTAACAAAATAGTCTTCCGATTAACCAATTCAAGACGATCCGTTTTCAAAATTAGGGTTTTAAAGCCCACGACACAAACTCAGATAATTCAAATCAATTAATTCCAATTAAAGGTATTAGAAAGCAATTAGGATCATTTCAACTATTTCTACAAATTTAATTTTAGAAAACAATTATACACATAACAAATTTCATAATCTCACTTAAAATCTAGGGTGTTAGGCCCGAAAATGCAATTCGGTTGAATTCTATTAATTTAATTAAATTGAATGTTTAGAAATGCAATTAAACACATTTTACAACATATCAAATAATCAATTGATCAAAAGCGCTAAAAGAAATACCCAATTTAGCACAATTAGGGTTTTTGAGCCCGAAACGCAAATCTGATCAATTCTTGATAAAATATATAAATTGACGGTTCGAAAATGTAATTAAATATATTCTAATGTAAATTATATAGTCAATTGAATAAAACAACACGATTACATAATCCGATTTAGTCCCGTAAGAGTTTTGACCTAAAAATCCAATTCCGATTAATTACACACAATTTTCCCAAATCAACACTTCCGATATGAAATTAAATACATTTCAAACGATATTGTAAAATCAATTGAGCGGAACGACTCAATTACGTAACCCAATTTCAATACACACGAATTTTGACCTAGAAATCAAATTCCGATTGATTCCGCATAAATTTCTCAAATTGACGGTTCCGACATGAAATTAAATACATTTAAAAACATATTGTATAATCAATTTATCCAAAATCGCCAAATTGGACGGATCCGAAAAATTTGGGCATAACCCGGCCTAAAATTCAATTTCCCAAATTTCCAACACAAACCATACAATTAACATATCCAAATCAATCTCACAGCACATATATACATAATTAAAAAATTAATTTAGCTTATCACAAGCTAAATCACACTCAATTAATCAAATTAATATTAGGGTTTTCGGATATTTATACCAAACGAAAATCAACGAAATCGGAGCAAAGGAAGGCTGGAGAAGCTTCGTCGGGGACCGGGGGTGGCTCGCCGGTGGTCGGGAGATGTCGACGGTGGCCGGGCGGTGGCGGCGCAGCCTGCGTTTGCTGCTCGTCGCTGTTGCAGCGCGCGGTTGCTGCCGCCCTCTTCTGCTGCTGTGCGTGGCTGCTGGGCGCGGCTGCTCGCGGCTGGTGCCTGCTGCGGTGGTCGGGAGACGTCGACGACCGGCGAAGGAGGAGCAGGGAGGAGGAGGTCGGGGTTGGGGTTTCTGGGCGCAGAGCAGAGACCAGGGCAGAACGCACGGGAAAAGAAGATAAAGGAGAGAAGAGAGAAAAGGAAAGAAGTGGGGGGGTCGAGCACCGGTCGGGGTTGGGCTCTTTTTTTTTTTTTTTTTTTTTTACAAATACAATAATAAAATGAAATACTAATTATCTAAAATTGTTATTGGAATATTTTATCTAAAATTTATTAAACGAAATTTATTTCGTGAGGTTCCGAAAGCTTAAAATTAATAAAAGAACTATATAAAGAGTTTCAGAAATATTTTCGGAAGAATTTACCAACAAACGTAAAAATATATATTATTTACGAAAATATATTATAAGACCTCGAAAAATCATTTAAAAGCATATAATAAAATATTTAAATTAAATTCTAATAAACCGAGACTAATTTAAATAATTCCCGAAATCGATTTTCCGTAAACCAAAAATCGTAAAACGGAAGAAAATTAATTCCGGAAAGAAATTCACAAATAAACTCCGAAAATCTTTTTAATTTAAAACTTCCCGAAGATATTAATGATTTCTGAAAATGAATAAATTTAAAGTCGGAAATATTTTCCTACGGATAAAATTATTAAAATAACTTTAACTATTTAGACAGGAATTCTGTAATTTAAATAATATATTTCGTTAACGAAATATAACTCCAAAATAAAGTCGTAATCACACGACGAAGTTATAACGAAAACGAATCTAAAATATTAAAATCAAAACGCGAGAAAGAATGTGAATACATATTTTTAACCGAAAATCGAAATCATAAGAATATAATAAAATCATGGTCGTGAACGAATTCATCTAAAATGGTTCGCAACGACAACAATTAATTAAATTCAAATATGAATTCGAAATCGTCGATAAATCCATAAAACGAATCGAAATTAAAATAATTAAATATTTACATCAAATTACGCTAATAAAATCATTAGGCTTAATAAAATTAGGTTTCAAAATCCGGGGTATTACAAGAACCTTCAAATAAAATAAAACACATGAGAGGTGTGTCCACAAGACCTAAAGTGAGAATTCTAATTTGAAACTTTGAGGGAAGAGTGAGTTGGTATATGGCTGCCTACTGTCCACAATTGGATGTCCTTTGTTGCATGGCATGTCCCTAGAGCTCGATAGCACGGTTACATTTCTCACATGTGGGGGCAACCTAAATATCTTTTGAAAAAGGATTTTGAGCTTTTAATTGTTATATTTTTGGGTCTTATTGCTCCTTACTTGACTCTTGTGCTATTAAAGGGCTAAACACACTTTTCTGAGAAAGGGATCCTACTACTTTTCTTTTACCACATGGTGGGTTTCTTGTATTACTTTACTTGGGGACAAGCAAATGTTTAAGCATGGGGGAGTTGATAAGTGTGACTTTTACATCTTATTCCTAAGGTTTATAAGAGTTTTTACCTTTAATTTCAGTCAGAATTCTCCCTTTTTGTTCTTGTTACTGCCTTTGTGTTGTGAAAATTGCAGGGTCTCAAGCAACAAAAATAATCATGAAGGATGAAGAACAAGAATAACCTTAAAGGGAGAAGAAAGGAGAAAAAAAGGAGCAAAGAGGAGCAAAAGTTAAAGTGGAAAAAGAAAGAATGCATATTTAAAGTATATGGGCCTGAAAGAAGTGAAATTTATACCAAGAAAAGGTCTGAATTTGGAGAAGCTTTCAACATCAAAGTTTTAGATATGTTTAATAGCTTTCCAACGCATCCAAAATCAGCTTAATCGGAGTTAAGATGAAAAAGTTATGGTCAAAATACGAATCATGGTCAAAGCTGACACGGGAAGCCCATCGTTACGGAAACCCTAGCGATCCACGAGGCGGTAGTGTAAAAAACTCTTATTCTAATAGCTCGAGGCAGCCTCCACTCCCTCTCTTTTCTCTCTTCTCTATCCTCTTCCCCAATTCATCAAGATCTCTCTTGTAAATTAGAGACGGAGATTCAAGAAGTTAATTTTTGCAAGAATTTGTGAACATCAAGGGTATTATCTAATGATATTTTCTTTATCTATGGAATCTCTTATTGTTTTTAATATTCTTGCTATGAATTTGATGGGCTAGATCTTGTGCTAAGGTGAAGGGGAATTTTCCCCGATCCTAATGTGTTGAATTATTGCATCCTTTTTTATTCAATTCATAATGTATGTGTTGTGTTATTGATTGATTGTCGAATTTTTGAACCCCGGCCGGGTTCTGATTTTCGGTGTGGGAAATACCGGTGAGATCGAGAGATAATCCAGTATTAGACCCAATAGCACAACGGGAGATTAAATTGTAGGTCGAGAGACGATCGATTTGACCTCTTCAACAATAAAGGAGGAAACTTTATAGACTTTAATGCATTACATTCTATTAGACTCTAAGCTAGAGATAGTTAGGGCCATAGATATGTAATAGGGTGGTTGTGGCTTGAGAAAGCACAACACTTTCTATCCTTGTTGGCATGATTGATTATGATTGTTGAATTATTTTGTGATGTGATCTTCAATTACATGTGAGGATCGGGGGCGATGAACCGGAACCTTAGCTCTTCTATTTATTTGAGTGACTTTAGTGCTATTTTCCTTTCTTTTTAGCTTATTTAGTTATTTTAGCTTACAATTTATTATTTCATATCATCTCGTAGTTTAGACATAGTTATGTTCTATCATTGTCCTAGTGGTCATTCACCAATCCTTGTGGGATCGACCTTGACTACTACTCTGACCCCGTGCACTTGCGGGTAGGAACGTGTCAAGTTTTTAACACCAAAAAAAAATTAGTGCATATAATTCAATCAATGGCCACTTATTCAGCGCACATAATGTTTTTTAATTCAAGCTTTGGGTTTAATTTATCCTTCAAGATACTAAAAGAGCTTTGACATATAAGCTTTCCTCCCACAAAATCAAACAAAGTATAACCAATGTAATTAACATATTGAGATATTTATGTAAAATCTAAAATTGTCACAAATAAAATAGGTTTGAAGGATTTTCATTTCTAAGTCTCTCAATGTAGCTAAATCCATGTTTTCTTCTTCTTGAGCGGGATATAAAAAAATAGGCCTCTCACATCTAATTTACCATTTTATGTTATTTGGTCCAAAAACTTCAAAGAAGAAGACATATTTTTCAAACCATAATTATCAAAATCTACAAAAACTAAACAAGATGCAAAGTAGAGAAAATGCTTCATTTTTATATCAATATGTTAATGAATACAAAATAAAAAGTAGTTGGACATCAAAATTTCTATAATGAGATTACGTTTTTGATTTATTCAAGAAATAATAGTGAATAGCTAAATACAATTCTTCATAGTTTAGTTACTTTTAAAGTTTTCAACTAAATTATCAAACATCTCACTCACTATTAATTAACAAAAGGAAAACATAAAATACTAATAATAATAATTGTCATGTATTCTAAACTCTTAATACACATTGTGAACCAACATCATCAAATTATATAATGGACCTTTCTTGTTAGGAAAAAAGTAATTTTACCAATAGATGTCCAGAGGCCCTCTAATACTTAGGTTGTCTAATGCAAGCTAATTTTAAATCAACTTTCTATAAGGAATGAGAGAGGAGTAATAGTTACTTTGAAAAAGAAAACGTCACTCATTTTGATTGAAGTAATTGTTTATTATGATCACTAGGTACGGAAAAGTCCAACCAATCATAGTTTTTGGTTCATAATGAGAAAAAAAAATGTCCAATTACTACAAAGAAGCACACATAGAATTTTATTTTAGCATAGAAGATTTGGAATGGGTTAATGTAACACCCCAAAATTCACTATTTTTTTTTTAAAGTAGACAAATTTAAATTAAAACTCTTAAATTATGGGGATGCTACCGCCACACTTAGTACCATACCGGTTCACTCCGACCGTTCCAGTACCAAGTGCTAAGGCTAAAAAGATTATTTTCAAACTTAACTGAGAGTTCATAAAATGAATTAAAAAGATTATAACATAGTTAGAGTACGCATAAAAGTTTATAATTAATAATAAGATAGAAATTAGAGTGAGAAATCAAAATTCCTTAGAGGGAATAATCTTACGATTAATAAAAGGTTTATTTGAAATACTCAATACAAGGTAATAGATCATAAAAGTGTAAATACGATACAAAAGAAATACAAAAGGATAATAATCGCATAAAGAGTAAATACGGCCACAACACTCTCGACCCTTGAGCCAAAACATACTCAACACTCAGCCCTGCCAGATGTCTCACCCACCTGCATGAAGTCAAAAGGGCCTACGACTCGTGGGAATGAACCACACCTATGAAAAGGGTGATTAGTATACTACATACTAAGTAAGGTAACTATGCACTAAGGCCAACACACAAAATCATACAAATAATGTAGAAGAAATAAAAGAGCATAATCCATTATGATAATATAATAACGTACAATCATTCAGATAGGTATATAAAGGCCCATTTATAGTCTAGATTAATTATTTAATTAATCTCTTATTAGAACTCATTTCACACCATGCTTTTTATTAAATCCATACGAGTACGGGAACCCCACTATTATAGCTGGTGGACCTAAAACACATAGGGCATAAAGCTCTTGACTACTATTATAGCCGGTGGACCAGAAACGCACAGGGCATAAAGCTCCTAACCATTATTATTCCCCAGTGGACTAGTCTGGCCCCTTCTCGCACGGTGTTCTACCGTAAGTACTTAGTGTCTTTCCCATGTTTTGGCACAAATATGTTCGGTTTTGTTGAGTACGGAATCTCCCACTATTATAGCCGGTGGACCAGAAACGCACAGGTACAAAGCCTGACCACTATTATTACTAGTGGACCAGTTACACATAGGACATCATGCCCTAACCACTATTATTTGCCAGTAGACCGGTCTGGGCCCAGCTCAACAATCTTTCACTTTAAATGATTAATGTCTTAAGTATATTATTCGGAAAAAAAAATAACCCTAGACATGCATGAATCACTCCTTTACACTTATCCTCTAACTGATCTGTATTATACCATGAGAACCCTATACCTTCTAACTTCCCAGAAACCCTAATTTTAACCTTAGTGGTCCATCTCACTCCGCTTCACACAAACCAAATCATTTTAACACTCCACACATCACAAATCATAAAATACCATCCTCATAATTACACTTTAATCACCAAATACACATGATACCACAAAAACCCTAAGCAGCTACACCAAACCCTAATTGTCCACACCAAACCCTAGCTCGGTCTCCTACGTACCCTTATATTGCTCCACGTACTATTTTTCATCCAAAGTATTCAAACACCCAAACAACACTTACATTACCTTCCTCACACCCCAAATCAACTTTTCGTACACAAACTTTACTCCCATGCAGATGCTAACCTCCCCATGCAAACCTTCAAATTTTTTCATGCAAACCCTAAAACCTCCATGTGAAACTCTAGATTCAACCATGCAAACCCTAGATCCATCCATGCAAAACCCTAGATTCCACCATACAAAACCCTAGATTTCTCCATGCAAAACCCAAGATTCAATCCACACAAAACCCAAGGTTCATCCATACCAAACCCTAGATTCAACCCATATAAAACCAAAGATTCATCCATACCAAACCCTACATTCAAACCATATAAAACCAAAGATTCATCCACCCTAAATTCAATCCAAATAAAACCAAATATTCATCCTTACCAAACCCTAAATTCAAACCATATAAAACCAAAGATTCGTCCATACAAAACCCTGCATTAGATCCTCTCATACAAAACCATAAATTAGATTCTCCCATACAAAACCATAAATTAGATTCTCCCATACAAAACCATAAATTAGATTCTCCCATATAACACCATAAATTAGATTCTCCCATACAACATCATAAATTAGATTCTCCCATACAAAACCATAAATTAGATTCTCCCATATAACACCATAACTTAGATTCTCCCATACCAACCATAAGATTCTCCCATGCACAACCATAGATTCTCCCACTCTTTTATTTTATTTAAAATCCCCATTTTATTCTTCCACTCATGGATCATTAAAATACTTAGATCAACTCACGTCCCTTGGTCAACTTAATTCCCCATTCTCCTTTTTCATCCTTTCCCCCACACAAACCATATTAACATCCTCACATGCATGTCTTACAGGGTCACAACACATATCATCACATACCACAATATTTCATCACATATACATGATACACATGCCATGTAAACACACAAAAACATATTTTAGCTCCACAGCATACCATATACGAAATAATTAATAATGATAAACATAGAATACATGGCATACGAAATATATAATGCACATAAACACACAAAAGGCCTTAGTAACACCCTTATCTAAAACAACACCGATCTTAGAGCACACTCCTACGCCTCCTTAGGGCTTTGACTGGTCTCACCTAAATGAGGAAAAATCTAAAATTAGATTCCGTCCTACCAAAAATACTATTATTTACTAACTTATTTTAAAGACTAGGCTTTTGATAAAATACTAAAATGATAATAGAAAAAATACCAAAAATAATATCAATATTAATATTAACAAGAATAATAAAAATAGTAACACTAATAATAAAAAGGGCATTACTCAAAAACATAGTGAAATAAGGGCTTCTGCTCCTTTATCAAAATAATACTAATAATAACATTAGTAAAATTAATAACAAAATTTAGTAGTAATAATAATAATAATGAAATAGTAATAATAATAATGATAAAAACCATAATAATATTGCAAAAATGATAATAATCATAATAGTAATAATAGTAAGGATAATATTTGAAGATAAAATGAAGTAGGGTTTCTACCCCACATTGGAAAATAATAAACTTATTAAATAATGATAATAATAATAATAATAACACTAATAGTAATAATAAATGCTAATGATAAAAATAATGATAATATTAATAATAATAAGACTTGATATTTATAATACCACTACTACAATTCAAAATAGGCACAATAGGGTTTCAGCCCTATATAGAATAATAATATCAACAAATATAAATAATAATGAAAACATTAATAATAATAATAATAATAATAATAACAATAATAATAGAAATATTATTAATAATAATAGTAATATATTTCAAATAAAAGAAATAAAATAAAATAAAGCTTGTAAAAATCTGGAAAAATGGTTGAGAGGGTTTAGGGTTCAACCTTAGGCTGGTGGTGACAGGCGGTGCCAGTGGTGGTTAGAAAAAGAGAAGACAAGGGAAAAAGTTGAAGGTTGGGAACAAAATAGGGAGAATGAAGGTGGGAGTTGGGTTGTTTGAGATTGCCTAGAGGGAGAGGAGTAGAATGAAGGTGGCGGCGCACGATGGCGGCAATGGTGGCTGAATGGGGAAGAAGGAGAGAAAGAGAGGAGGAGAGGGAGAAAGAGGAAAAGAAAGGTAGGAGAATGTAGAGGAGGGTCTGCAACACAATTTGGCAGGTGAAAGGAGTGACGGAAGCGGCATAAGTGGTGGTTAATGGTGGTTCGAAGGGCGACGGAGGTTTAAGGAAGGGTTGTTTGGGAAGACTACTTTGTACAGATGGGGTGGCTTGTGCAAGAAGAATCAAGGGCTGAGGGAGGTTTAGGTAGTTAGAGGGCGGTGTAAGGATGAGTTTGGTGGGAAGAGAGGGCGGTGTAGTTGGCCGACGGTGGAGGAAAGGTTGTCTAAAGTGGCGGCGGCGCACAAGGTAGGCTTTTTGGGAAAACAACCAAAGCTCAATACAGAGCTCAATCCGGGGGGTATTTATAGGGTTTAAATGATAGGATGAGGTCTGTGGGACAATGAGGGAATAGAGCAAGTTGGGTTAGGGTTCGTCAGTGGAGTCATTTGGCTAGCGAAAATCTGGGTCGAGGTAGGGAAGTGGCTCAGAAAAGAGAGGATAGTGTGCAAAAAGAAAGGAAAGGTTGGTTGGGTCAATATGGCTGGCAGAACTACTGGAAAAATAAGGGAGAAACGACTGGTCAAACGGAGGGATCGACAATGAGATTTTTGGAGTTGCAGGTTGACAGTAATGGTTGGTGTGAACGGTGGGGGAGAAGAAAGAAGAAGAAGGAGGAGGTGGCAGCTGGACCGGTCGGCCAAGAAAAAAAGAAAAGAAATGAAAGAAAGAAAATTGGCGGGGCAACAAGGAAGTGTTTAAATGAAACGACGTGTTCCACAGATTAAAAGAAATAAAGCGCAACACTAGGACAGAAAGAAGAAGGGGGACGACTGTGTGGGCTAGGCCATCCGAAGGAAAGGAAAAGAAGGATTGGGCTGCAGGAAAGGAAAAAGGAAGACGGGTTGCTGGGTTAGGCCGCACCGTAGAAGGAAGAAAGGAAAGAACTGGGCTGCGGGCTGGCCCAGTTCGGGGAGGAGAAAAAGAAAAAGAAAAGAAGAAGAAAGAAAACGAAAGGAAAAAGGAAGAAAGAAAAGGAAAAAGGGAAAGAGAAAATAGGTAGGTTAGGGCCAATTAAATTAATTTGAATATTTGGATATTTAAAAATAATAATATTTAAATAAAATAATATTTAAATCCCTTTTTAGGCTAATTTAGGATTTTTGAAAGATTTTTCATAAATTCCATTTTAATTAGCAAATCACTCTAATTTTCTCCAATTAAATTATTTATAAAATTCATATTAATTTGGAACTATTTTATCCTCATTTTAAATAAAATAATTTATATAATTAATTTCCAAAATAAAATCCTTAATTAGTTAAAATACCCAAATTCATTCCTAATTAAAATACTTTTAAATTTCTTCTTAATTTTCCCTAATTAATTTCCTTTTTATTTTAATATAAATAATTTATTTAATTATTTTTTCTAATAAAACCTTATTTAACTATAATTTTTAAAATTAAAATTTTTAGGGCATTTTAGTTAAGCATTTGATTTGACATAAATATATGAAGAATTTATAATTTATCACAAATATAGAGTTATCATGCGTAATTAGGTATTATATTTTAGTGTTCGACATAGGTTAAGTTTTTTCATAAACGAAATACAAAAGGACACATTTGTTGGCTTTGTTTTCATTTTTAGCTGAGCCTTCAAGTATATTGCATATTCCACATGTGTCATTCCCCTCTCCTTTTGTTATAATAAATTGCAAAAGGAAAACTAAGGGAGAATCTCTTATGTTCCCCAACCTAATTCCTATAGCATGCACATTTAATTTCCCACAAAATGGTAATAGCTTAATGATTTCAACACCATCATTTTAATGACAACTCAGATAACATATAAATATGCATGGAAAAAGCATTCCAAGATAAGTCAATATAACAACTCTAATTGTTTGGAAAATGGAGTTCAATTTATAATAAAATCATCATTTATTTATAAATGTTGTTAAATATGCATTAACACTTAATTTTGAAAATATGTGAATTTTCTAAATGTAGGTAGATGACATTGTTCGATACATCAATAATAAATTGTCATAGTTAGTAACATACATGAAGCTTAAGAGACAAATAACAAAGTAACATGAGCTCACAACAATATATAAAGGTTAACAATAAGAAGCAAATAAATAAAAAATAATCTATAACCCTTAAGAGAATCCCTTATATAACCTCAAATCAAGATAATGAGGTCTTTTTTTATCATCTACATATAGAAATTTACTATAGTATACTTTCAAATTTTAGTTATTCACAAAGAAAAATGATAGAGCTATACCTTATGACCAATTCTATGAACGAATGTGGCTTAATTCATAACTGCCAGTTTATTATTCAATACTAGACAACATCTTCATCCTCTTCAATAATATCACTCCCAAAATCTCTACTAGAACCACCTTCATTTGTGGAATTCCCTCTTCGACTATCGATATAGTGTAGCATGGTGATGGTGGTATTAGTGGATGTAAATGACAAACATGATCTAGGCTTATAGCCAACTCCTATATAGACAAAGTACCATCCATTTATAAACCCATTCTTAGCCAATTGACAATAATTAGTGAGAGAACAATATATTTTTGTACTTTATGTGAGATTGAAATAGAAATTGTAGGTTGTATACTTATAGAGAGAGAGAAAATAATGTCAAAAAAACAAGTTAGCATTGATGTTATTTCCTAATATCTTCATCGATGACTAGTAATTTGGGGGGAAATGGTTTGAACCATAATTAATAAATCTAAAAGAACAATTATAAGTGAATTGAGCAATTTATGGCTCAACATCTTATCCCATAGTAGTAAAAAACTTTATGTTAACACAAAAAGTAATGTACCTATCGTTGTCATGATTCGTCCTAGACATATTGAGTAGCTCACTTGATAGTAGGGGACCATAACCACTCTACCTAACCAATCAATGGCGAGACAATGATCAAGCCTACAATACATGAACATAACCACTCATAGTAGTAATAATTTGGGGGGGATAAGGATGTTCAAAATTTAGAGCTACAAAGCACTAACACTTCGAGATACAACACATAGAGAAAGGAAACAAGGAAAACAAAAGGAGGATAAAAGGAAGCAAAAGTAGAAGATGAGTTAAACACACCTTGCTTATGTATTATTAAGTATAAAAAGTTTAACTCTACAACCCTTTTCACCTCTTCTATTTATAATGGTCTCAAACTAGAGATAAAAAAAAGGGTCATCAAAATATAAATCAATTTGATTGCCTTAACAAAATAATGGCAATAGAATAACAACCTATAATAGAAATAATATCTAATTGTATTCCTTTCTTCTCCCACTTTGTTTGCTTCCTCCTGTGTCCTTATCAAGCACATCGAGAAAACCCTTAAGTTTACTAAAGAAAGGAAGTTACAAGGCCTTGGTAAATATATTTGCCACTTGATCTATTATAAGCACATGATTTATTGTGAACTTCTTTGCTGTAACTTTCTCCTTAGGAATTTATCCTTAGGAAGTAAAAATCTAACTCTAAGTGTTTTATTCAAGCATGCATAACAGGGTTTGAAAAAAAGAGCATCCATAATTATATTTTCACACCATAGGACTAAAAAAAATATAAAGTAACTACACAACTTCATAAGTAGTAATTGTAACCACCAAGCCTCAACAACAATATTAGTTAGAATCTTGTTGTTTTTAGAACACCAACATATGAGTTCTTTCCTAAGTAACCACAAAAATTATTAGTGGACCTTATATCATCTAGGTCATTTTCCTGATCTACATCTAAGAATATAATCAATCTTATATCTCTTGATCTATAAAGTTGTATTCCTCTATCCAAAGTCCGACGTACCTATCATATCACCCTCTTAACTACCTTCTAATGGACATCTTGAGGAGCCTAAATAAGTTAGTGGACTTTATTCATGGAAAAGGATAACAAAGGTCATGTAATTCTTATGTATTACAAGGATCCCATAACTAAGCAATATTATAAAATGTTCTCTATAGGATCACCTTAAAACTTAGATAGTCGCCACCCACTTGTCATAGGAGTTTTTAAGGGTTTTGCATCACACATATTCACTTTCTTCAATAAGTCTAATGCATACTTATTTTGGGACAAATAAAGACCATCTTTACTATCTGTCGCTTCAACACTCAGGAAGTAATGTAATATTCCCAAGTCTTTTAATGAAAAAGACTCGTGTAACACTAAAATCAACCTTTGTAAATATTTGATATAGTTCCTAGTAATAATTATATCATCTACGTACATAAGAATAGAAGGTGTAACTCCTCTAACAATTTTGAATAATAAGAATGGTATACCTTAGATTTATTAAACCTTAAGCCAACAACTCTTCAACTTATCAAACTAAACCTTAATTGCATGTTTCAAGCATACAAGGCTTTATGCATTCTACACACAAAAGGAAACCCGATACTGATCTCTATGAACCCATATAGTTGACCTATGTAAATCTTTTAGTGAATTCTCTATTAAGGAAAGCATTATTCACATCAAGTTGATGTATTAGCTAACTTTTTGCCAAAGCAATGATCAACACAACTATGATTATGGCGGGCTTTACAACAAGGCTAAAAGTATATGATAAATCAAACCTATAAGCTTGAGTATAATATTTAGCAACTAACCTTGTTTTACATCTTGCAACTAACCCATCATAATATCTTTTAAACTTAAACACCCAATAGCAACCCCATTATATTTTTGTTTTGTAGCAACCTCATTGATCTCCAACTTTGTTCTTCAGTAAAGCCTCAAACTATTTCTTCCATAACTAGTCTCCTCTTAGTATGTTTCCAAGCTTGAACATGATTCCCTACTTATGTTTTTATCAAGATTAACATTTTTAAACTTTAGGCTTTAAAATACCACAGTGAGACCTGGTAGTTATAGGGTGATCATTTCCCTGTCATTATCATTCTAGACCTAGTAACCATGTTTATTATGGGTAATTGGCATGGTTTATAAAGATGAAGATAATATATCATCTAAAACTACTAAATTAGAGTTTGAAACCAAATAATTAAAGGAAATAGGGCTAGTGTTTAAGGAACAATCTAAAAAATAATGAGAAGATAAAGGATGAATAGAAGAAGTATGAAGTGATGATGCATTTTGGTTAATTAACTTAGAATCTGACAATAGAATGACCTTAACAACTTGTATTTTTCGGGATATATGTAGACTGAATAGGGCTTTATTTGGACTAAATATTTGAAATAAGGGGAACCACACATTCATCAAACATGATGTGTCGAGAAATAAAAATCATACAATTATTAGCAAGACATTCATACCTTTTATGATAAGGATTATAATGTATAATAGTACAAGAGGTTGACCTATAGTCCATTTTGTGAGAATTAAAAGGTCTTAATCAATGAAAACACAAATAGACAAAGACTCTTGAGAAATAATAATCAGTTTTAGACTGAATAGTACCTTTATGAGGAGTTTGATGATAAAGAACCCCATTTGGTAACCTATAATAATACGAAATAAATTTAAAAAAGCATCATTTCAAAACAATTGTTGCAGCTGTGCTTGATCCAACAAAGTCAAACCAATGTCAACAATATGCTTATATTTCCTCTCTACCATAACATTTTGTTATGAAGAACGATGACAATTGATTCTATGCACTATTTCGACTCTTTTGAACAAGGTTTCTAAACTTCTAAGCTCTCCACCACCATTTTATTTATACCATGTTAATATTCTTGTCAAGTTCACTCTCAACTTGATATTTAAAATGTACAAAGCACTCACATGCCTCAACTTTGATTTTTGAGAAATAAATATAGGTTAACCTAGAAAGCATCAATTAAACTCATATAAAACCTAAGACCATAAAAAGAGGGTGATGCAGTAGGTCCCCACAAGTCTATTTTAATATGTTGCAAAGGTTTAAACATACACAATCTAAGAAACTAGAAAAGGCAACTTATAAATTTTTCCTAACTGATAAGCCTCACATACTCATCTTTCTTCAATTAAACAATCCATATTGTAATCATCTAAAACTTGTTTAAAAACTTTAGCTAAAGGATTATCTAATCTCTTATGCTAAAGAAAAAAATCTACATCATCTTAACTCCTTTCTACTATTTAGTTACACATCCTCTTGACATATTCTTTAGTTGCATCAACTGCTTCCTATTAATCTTTAGTGCCTTCTCTTCTAGTCCTTTATTTAAATATATTGAGCTTATAGAGTCCATCTCAAACATTCCACTTAAGTAGTTCCTCCTTGGTGGCTAGATCATTCACAAAAAAGAGTGAGCATAAAATTAAAATATATATATATATATATATAGAATTATAAATTACAAAGTGTGACACACACAACAAATTTTTAGTTATTAAAGGAACACGAAATACATCCTTTAATATAATAGACTTAGAGTTTTTATAGGGCAAATGATATTTACCAATATGTGAAATATGTAAACCAACTCCATTACCCATAAATATAAGGTTATTACTAGAGAATGCGGTGTTGAAACTCAGGTTATTCATATATGTCATAATGTGATTGGTCGCCCTTAAACCTAGAAACCAACTTTGTACATTAGAGATACCATGAGTAGAAAGAAATTGAAATATAACATTATCATAAGGACCTAAAATCGAAGCCTCTTGAGCTAAATTCGGATTACGTTGAGAAAAACATCCATTTTAAGAAGAATCCTAGCTGTTGTCACCACCAATATCAAACCTATAATAACATATCTAAACAAGGTGATCCATACGACCATATAGCCGTCATTGAAGCTTAATTATTGGTCATTCCTCCTCTACTTCTTCATCAATTAACACCTCAGTTACCATATCTCCAACCTTATTCGTTTTGTAAGTAGCCACCTCTACCATTTGAAGGCTTATTTCTGGTACCTCTAGTAGTACCATAACTAATGTAATTGACATTCTAACATGCTAAATTCACATTCATCTAGTTTGATAATTTCTAACTAATTCGACCCTCATGTGCTAGCAATAGACTACCTATAGTCTTAATATTGTGAGGAGTTTCCTTTCGAGCAATAATAACTATGGTTGACTCATATTCATCACCTAATCCATTCAAGATTGCAAGGACATGATTTATATTAGTCACCTTATGTATTGCTTTAGAGAGAAAATCAACTAGACACTTAACCTTCCTTAAGTAATCTTTCATTAAAAATCCATCTTTCTTAAGTGTTTCAGTTGCTAATTGTAAAACATAACCTTTGTTGTGGATTATGAAGCAAACTATTGTGCTAAAATGCTCCAAATTTTGTGGGAATTTTAGGAACCAGTTAACTAAGAAATATGAGAAGGAAATATAGATGAAAATAGCTAAGATACCAATAATTTTTCATATCTCTTGTAAGCAACAAAGGCTAGATACAAGAGAGGAAATGCGTTCTTCAGTCAATAACTAATTTAGGATAGGTTGAGTTCCAACAATGTAATTGTCCAAGCCATATCCAAATGGTAGATTCAACTTAAAGTTTATATTGAAGGTAATTACCTTCATCCACTTAAAATAAATTAATAACTAATAAGGGTTACCTCCATCTTCATAACATCATCTCCTACTAACAAAAAATCACTAATATCTTAGATTTTTGAAGGAGTTTAGGGGGATCTACTTTGGAGGATTGAACTTTTCTTCCAACCAAGATTTATATGGAAGTATGAAGATATTTATGATCTTAATTTCTTGATGCTCTAATACCAAAAATGAAATAAGGAAAACGAAAAGAGAGCAAAAGGAAGGCAAAGCACAAGATGAATTGAAAATGTGTTGCTCATATATTATTGAGTATGAAAAGTGTATTACTACAACCCTTTACACCTATTCTATTTTTAGAGGTAGAACTACAACTATCTTAACAAACTCAAGCTCATAAAGATCATAAAAACAAAAAGCAAGCCAACGCCCTTATCCACAAACAAAAAAATAATACCAATATAATAACAACCTATAATGGAAAATAACTTACAACATCTTAGTGTATTCCTCTTTTCACACATGTGTACATATTTCCAACTATCTAAAATCAATTTTGGGTACTATATATTCCACTGATTACCAAAACCAAACAAAAAATGTAGGACATGTCATAGAAATATTCAAAAACATAAAAATTTTCTTCAAAATCCTCTCTTTGGTAGTTCACTTATATGAAATCAATATGAGTTTAATAATTTGTATCCAATAACTTAAGATAGACAAGTTGAAGGCATCCCTAATTCAAATTTGGGTGCTGCTAATAATAATAAAAGAAGAGAGAACCAAAATTCCCTATAGATATCTACTTAGGATAACCACACTAAACATTGTAAACTAGTCACAAAACTTAAGTAATTTCTTATATATGAGACATATATGTGATTCATAATGATATCTAATTTCCTTAATAATTTTTAGATTAGTAGGGACATGCATAGTGGGAACCCCAATACTTATTATTTCCCATGACCAAATCTATAAGGAGTTAATAGTTAATTAAACTAAGCTTTGTAAGCCAAAAATCTATCTCATAATATAAATAATTCAAATCTATAAATGAATCAAGAAACCAATAGTGTTTTTCATGGTGTGATTCCAAATAAATACCTCTATATAAATACATTAAGACAATTGAACCTTATAAATATTGATTTATGTAATAATCATTATCTAAATATTATAGAAAAAAAATTGATACAAATTTATCCTATTTGCTTGGGAATAATATCTTCTCTATGACCATGAATCGCCGTATCTTGGAGCAACATACTATGTCATCAACAATAAGATCCTCTATCTAGATAGAAAAGATTCCCGTGAGCAAGTCAAAAGACAAGATCATCCTATGAACTTATCCTTAGTAGGAGATTAACTAAAAATTATCTAAAATAGTATATATGATCTGCCCCCTATACCCGACTATAAGTGGACCTCGAATAGCTAGCTCTAAAATGTCACCCACATCCTCTAATGTTATAATCATATCACCTACTGAAAAGTGGAATGTATGTGTCTTAGAACACTATCACTCTACTAATGTTGTGATAAGTCGACAATCAAACTACATTTTGTTTATCTTAAGCAACCCTGAAAATTCCCACCATGCAATATATCTATATGCCAAAGTATGTGGCAACCATGTATTCCCCATATAGCACCACCACCTCAAAGTGAAATCCACATCCCATAATATAACAAAAAAAAATTATATAAGAATAACATACTAGAAATTTTAAGATATGAAATGATAACTTGTAAAACTATAAACATAAGAGCCTATCCAAGCCATATAGATGTGATGTGATGTGTGGCTTACTCTACATACGATACCATGATGGGAATCCATCACAAACCAGCAACATATGATATATTCCACTTAATATAAATTCACTAAATCATAAATACATCAAAAATTGCCTAAACATGAGTGAATTAATTTTTTTTCTTTCAGCTTCCCTTTTTTTTTTATCCTCCAATTTTACATTATAAGAATATATTAATTTGAACCAATTAGCATAGAAACTCACTTAGTTGCACTCCAGTCATACCCTCAGCACTATCATATACAAAAAATAGTTATTCAATTCAACAAATTTATCTTCATAGACATATTGCTTATGAGCTAAAATGCTCCATATACAACAATTACAGAGAACACTTACATACAAGACATATTTTGCAATTTTAATGAAATATTTATAGAATTTAAAAATAAATTTGTGTTAAATGTCCTTGTCTGTAGAGACAATACATGTGTCATTTTTTTTTAATTTCTAGTAATTACACTAAATGAAAAATATTTCAACATATAGGAAATCATTATAAATTTGAAGTGAAAACACATAATTTTTTTTACAAGAATTATAAATATAACATGCATAAAAAAATTTAATGATAAAATCTAACACATATTGCAATGTATATGCAATAATCATGAGAATGAAAGAAAAAAAGTACGATAAATTTAAAATCCACAACAACAAACTAGTAAAATATAACCCATGTACGAAGTCATTATGAAATTTAAGCAAACCCTAAGCCTAGATATCAAAATGTTCATGTAATTCAAAGCTTACCTTAAACTAATTGAATAGAGAAGTGAGGATCAAGTATGATAATGCATAGTTGAAATGGTTTGATATTTAGTGTAAGAAAATTGTTTGAAATAAGAGATTGAAGAGGAAAGAGCGGAAGAAGATTTTTTTGAGAGAGTTTGAAGGCTTCAAATGGAAATGCAGTGCAGGAACAAGATGGAACTATCATCGTGAAGGAAGCAACTTTTTTGTAGGCATACTAAACACATCACTTTAATTGACTTTTTCTCTCATAAAGTTTGGTAAATTTAAACACCCTAATTAAACATATGTGTTTTCTCTAATTTGTTTTTTTTCAAAGAAAGAAATTTGATCCAACATTTGACTGGAATATACTATTTTGGTTAGTTTTTTTGGTGGGAGAGCTATTTTAGTATTTATAAACCAAATTGAATTATTTTAGTATTTGGTTCTAATATATATATATATATATATATATATATATATAGAGAGAGAGAGAGAGAGAGAGAGAGAGAGAGAGAAATTATGTAGCTAGTCTTTAATGTAAGCAAATTGGATGACTCATAGCTACCTAGCTAGCTAGTGCAACTTTACTAGATAGGTAGTTAACAAGGGGTTTTAAATGGATTGAGGTGGCTTAATCAAACTTATAATATTTTAATCCATGTAATCCATATGTGATCTATGGTTTAACCCATGGTAGGTTTGAGTAAATAATTAAAATTTTTCAATCCAATCCATCGTAACCCATGTGATAGACAGGCTGACCATGATTTACCCTTGGTTAATAAATAAATAATTTTATCACTACCTCTGCATAGAGGTGGAAATCAGGTTAGGGGGATAATGTTGAGTTATTTACATATCATTTTTTTTCTTTGTAGGGTCAGTTCGATTGTGAGTTTGTACTGTGTTATTTTGAATTTAAGTTATTTCAAATTATTTTATTGGTTGGATAGAGTTTGAGTTGTTGTAAATCTGGATTATATTGGGTTAATTTGTTGGGTAAGGTCGAGTGGGGTCATTTTGGATTAACTTAATAGGTGAAGTCAAGTTTGAGCTGAACTAGCTCGTATTCAGGTGATTTCGGAATCAGATAGAGTCAGGTTGGGTCATAGTGAGTATATTAGGTCTTAGTAAGGCTGGTCTGGGTGGAGTTGGATTAAGGTGAGACATATTTGGGTTGAACCTGGTCAGGGTGGGGTCATAAAAAGTCACTTTTGGATATAATAGGCTCAAACGGAATCGAATGAATATAGAGAGGCCTAAATAAAAATAGTTTATCTAGGGTTTAATTAAAATGAGATTGTTTTGGTGTTTATTCAAATATAGTAGAGATAACATTTATTAATTAGTGGTAGACCATGACAATTTACAGATTAACCCATATTAATAATCTTAGTATTTTATAAGACATGGGTTAAACTATACTAACCTATCTTAGTTTGTAACTTATTCCAGGTTATCCGACCTGTGAGAACTTTGATTAAATAACAACCGAACCCATTGAACATCCCTATCTAGCATATAGTAAAAAATTGCCTGAATGCCATTTTAGCAATAATTATTAGTACTACCCAGAAAATCTTATATATACATGCATTGCTTAGCATTAACCAGACAGACATAATTACACAGCAGCTATTACATGTACGTGCACAAATATAAAATAGCTATCTGGCTAATTAAGTCTTCCTTGGTGGTAGCACTCCAAGCAGCAGTACTTCGATCGATCCAAGCTAATTAAAGAAACTAGGGATTGGGCCCCACATTAGCCCGAAGCTGGTCTAGTATATCAGCAGTAGAACCGACGGCAGCAATAAGAGTAATACAGAGGCAACATATATCCAAGGCGCGTAAGAGGCACCAACTCAGACTCCACCTCCCTATCCTTTCCTGGGCCACGTACATCTTAATTGGGAAATGGATAGTAAGCGGCCAAAACGAGAGCGAGCCGAGCAAACCAACGACCGAATTGAAGTAGGGTATGCCCATAGCTATAGCGGTGGTGAGGGCAACGAATAACGTCCGCATCAGTAGCTTGCATAATGTGAAATGGATCTTCTTGTTTGTTTTGGTACACGGTGCTTGGATTGCGTATGGTTTTGTGAAGAAATCTGTTGTTGGGAAGTTGTCTGCTAGGTAACTCTCGATTACATCGTACAATGGTTGTGCAAACACCTATATGCATAGAAATTAGGGGATTATGCATATAAATTAGGGGATGTATGTATGTATGTATGTTTGTATGCATAATTAAGAATTAAGGTGCTATGTGTGTATGTATGTATGTACCTGGTAAGCGGTAACCAAATGGATGATAACAGCGATGTCTGCGATATCGGTTAGCCAAAACGGCTTGAAATCTCCTGTTAGGATATTACCAGGAACATGGTTTCCGAAGGCAGCGTATCCCACTATGCCTAATGAGACATAGAACGAAGCAGTCCCGGCCATAGCCCAATTCGTTATTTTCTTCATCGTTTTGGTCTCAAGAGGCGGAGTCTTCAACGTATCCTTCATATATCGCCACCGTCATCACGTCATTATTATACAGACATACATGACAAAATAAAAGAAGCGATTGTTGGATTATTATCCAACATTAGGCTTGCATATGAACGATATAAATTGAACGTTGTCGTATCGGTTAAACCCAAATAAAAGTGATCGAATTAAGTTTAATTAAGTTGGACTTAATGTATTTGATTAAATGTGGACCCATATGTGTAGAGAATGTAGGAGTCCTAGATTGTTGATGGACCGAACTAGGATGACACAATAGATAACAGGTTAATTATCTATATATATATGGTTATGGTCCCTACGTCACACGTATTTTGCTCCAATTGGTTCCCATTAGTCATTGGCAAGTAGCGGGCACGTACGTGATCTAGAAGACTATAGAACCGACCGTCAGGGTTTGATATCAGATTCGACGGTATTCGATAAATCTATTATTATCATGGATTCAGGTTCGCTTCTGACTTAATTATATTGATTAATCTTAATGAATTGACATGCGTCCTATAATTAATTTCTATTGGTGATTAATCAAACGATCACCATCTTCAATATTAACATGACACAAAATCAATAACCAACGCATGTATTTGTTTTGTATGGATAGTTACGTACCTGGATCTCGATCAACACCATAGCATACGTATAAGCAAACGCGATATTACCCACAGCTTGAAAGAGATTCCAAATCCTATCAGGGAAAGGTGTAGTACTAGTGGTGCCGCCGTCGTGTCCGGCCATAGCGAGTAACGTCAGGCTCCCTCTGAATCCCGGGTCGGCCGAGAATTTCGCGATTGCTAGTGCTAAAGCAATTAGCGAATACCCAACCGAAGTTATAGCTGCTGCCGCTGATAGAAATGTTACTTCTTCTAAGTTTGGGAGCTGCGATAAGATGATTTGTATGGCTCCGTATATAAACATGTACACGTACGTCGGTAACCGCTTGCATCCCGCAGCAGCACCGTGCCCTCGTCGATGATAACATGCCGAGTCGACAACGGACCTGCAGCCGATGCATTCATACATGCATACATACATACATACATACATGATGAATTATACTTGCTAGCTGCAGCGATAAGGGATAATTAATTAATTAATTAATAGGGATATATTGATGTATAATATACGTGAATTTTATTATACGTACGTACGTACGTGAAACTCATTGCAGCTGTGATTGTATAGCTAACCATTATGCCCCAAAGCAATGGGTATTGAAAAGAAGCGCATAAAACCACTTGTTTGTCGCCTAACATGTTCCTCACAGCTTCCCTGTAAGTGCGGTTTCTTCTTCCGGTTGCCCGAACTCTATAGCAATCCGTCAAGAGATGAGCCGTGAACGTTGAAACGGCAGCAAAGAGGAGGAGGGCGATGGGTCCAACTATCCACCCTAATTGTGACACACTCCATGGCACTGTCAATATACCCGTACCAACAATTGCTGTCACAGAATGAGCAAGCCCGCTCCAGAACGTCCCTATTTTATACATTCGTGTATTTATATATTGATATATAGATAGATAGATAGATAGATATAGAGAGAGAGAGAGAATGAAAGGAACTTGAGGAAAATCGTCATGGAAAGAAATTTTTTTGTTAAAAGCTAAAACAGACATCCTTCAAAAGGCACTAGAATTCAATATTCAATTAGGTCTTGGTCCGGAGATTATTAACTGCACTGGGTATACGCAACCAATGAGTACATCTTTAGTACATTTTTGGCTTACATTTACTTCAATTATAATATCTAATAGTAAAGACCAGCTCTTAGATACTAGCTAGATATCTTAGGTTCAAATTTCATTCCTTCCTCTATTGATAATGGAAAATCTATATTCGAATTTTCTTTCCCCTCTTTTGGTAATGTAAAATATTTATTATAATTGTCTTTACAGACCCCTATAAATCTAAAAAAAATAATATACCTATAATTAATTTTATTATACTTATAATTATAAATGTGCACTATAATTATATTAAAAATACACCAAAAATATACTTAAAGGTGAATTGGTATGCACCAGATTCGCCCAATAAATATCTGTCTTTGCCGAGTAATCATGATCCCCGCCAAGCTAGGTACCTTAAGACTTTACATCTGAGCTCCAATCAAACTGCATCGATCGATACGTTGGTCTAAGTAAAATTTAATTGGTACGTATCATAACTTATGCATGTCTGCTCTATCCTTATTTTTATTCATATATATGACGGTGTCAAAATGACTAGCCTAGAATGTTTATCTATAGCCCAACGAGGATGATTAAGGACGACCCCATGTTCCATAGAAATTAACTCTCCGTAGATTTTTATTTTTTATTTTTCGGAAAAACATTTGACTGCTAGCGTACAAAGAATTATAACTAGGTTGCTCCTCTTTTGCTTTTTGAAGGCATACAAATTTAGTGTAACCTCTACCTTTCACTTTGCTACTCTCGCAATCCCTCGATTATGCTTTTGGTTGGTCAGATGAACTAACCTACTAAAACGATTAAAATAAAATAAAGGAAGAAGATGATGTAAATTTTTTTTTTTAAATAAATCGTTCAGGATAGAAGAAATTGTTATTTAAAGGTTAAAAATTGAATCCTTCGAAAGCCCAAAGTGAATTCCCATCCGTTTCCTTAACAAATTAAGTTAGTCTAACTCTTTATCCTGGTCAAATGGTTGAAATCTGAGCCTGGCTACCTTTCCTAGGATATGCCTATTTATATTAGTTTCATTGAATCGTGTCCAAAATAAATAAATAAAAAACTAACTCCTCATAACTTAAACCAAAAAACTAGCAGTAGTAGTAGTAGTAGCAGCAGTGAAGTGTAAATATGGCTGTTAAAACCCAGAGGACGTATTCGTTAATTCCTCGCTTCAAGGCCGCTACCATTTCCTTCCTTTCTTTGGTTGAAGCAAATTAAAGAACGACTTCTCTTTTTTTTCAACTCTTTTTCTATTTTCTTCTTTTCATTTTCTTGGAAAATATCAATTGGTGGCAGAAAGAAAACTGCATTTGGCTTAGAAGTGGCACATCCGTGCAGATGCCAAACCTCGTGTAAAATTAAGCACCGTAAATGGATAGATGAAGTCTTCATACTTTTTTTTTTTTTTTTGGTTTAAGTTATGAGGAGTTAGTTTTTTTAAAAGAAAGAATAAAATGTCAGTGGAAGGGAAACAAAATGAACTAAAATAGTCACTTAAAAAAAATTGTAACCCGGTGGTGCAGCAACTGCATAAATAGAACTTGCATGGTAAAGCAGGTCATCAGTTTTGTTGGGGGGGGGGGGGGAGGGAAGGAGCTGGGAAAATCTTGTATATAAAGGGTAGGTTACCTGTTCTAGCATGGCCGTCATAACCAGCTGAATCCATGATTCTGATCGGTTCTGAATGAGAGAGGGTCTCTCCTTCCCGTCCAACAGCGGAAATAGAGAGAAAGTATGTAGAGGCGATGCAGTCAGAGTGAGAGGGGGGCTGAGGAGGAGTCAGCGTTAAATAAACGTTGATCAGGAGAAAAAAAAAGGGGGAGGGGGGGGGGGGGAGAATTAAATGTGACCTTTCTTTTGCATGGGTCAATGAATGACAATTTTGCTTGGAAACCTGAAAAGCACTGCTGGATTTGTGTGTCTATGTGGAAGGAAAACTATTCGGTTTCCCCTTTTCCTTCGTTTCTCCTTCCTTTCCCCGCCCCGCCCCCCTCCCCCCCCCCCCCCCTTTTCTCAATTCTAAGCAGTAATCAGTAGTTGTTTTCCTGCTAGTATTAATAATGATAATAAATGAGCCATTTTTTCTAACAGACAGCCTCTACAAACACATATGGCAGAATGACAATTCGTCCGATGGGTGTCATTGAAAGCTTTTTCATCGCTTTAATTTCTATTCTGAAAGGATGTAATGTAATGAAAGATTTATAGCTGGTTAGTATCGTTAAATACTAACTTCTTCCACTTATTGTGGACTTCTGCTACTATCCTCGAAACTCCTACAAAGTCAGCCAGGAATGAAAAAAACAATCTAATACTGTGTTTATGCATATTGACTATTGTCTCATATAAGCATGTGTACTCAATTCAAACTCTCATTAAGACATTACCAAAATTCTTAATGTTTCATTACTAAATTGATGCAGCCCATGCATATAACATAGCATGGTTTGGAAAAGCTTTTGGCGGGTTTACTTTCCATAAAAAATAAATTTACTAGAGCTAGTATGAACGCTAAAAATTATAATTGCAAAATAGATGCATAAACATGCTAAGATTTTAAAGATTGACTTATGAATATTGATAGAAGGAAGCAAGGGTCAAATTTGAAGATAATTATTTACCCTAAAATATGGATGTAACTGTAAAGCTTACTAAATCAGGATTCCAACTCATTTTTCGGATTTCAAATCTGAGTTTTTTATATAAAGTTATGGTCATTTACCATATGTGTCAAGTAGAAGTTTTATATGTGAATGGATATAGTGTCATAATTAGCATTATGGATGTCATTATCTTTTCATATGTATTATTTAGGTTGTTATTTACTTATTTGATAATTATGTTAGGATATTAGTGTAACACCCCAAAAATCACACTTGAAAATTTTCGTTTGTTGAAGAAAAATCACACACCAAAAGGGAGATGCTACTGCTGTGATCAGTATAAGTCTGGCCCCTGAACAAACTCACACTTATCATAAGGCTAAAAGATAATAAAGAACCGTAATAGGAAACAATTAAAAACATGAAGGAGTCTAACATTGAATATAGAAAACACCAGAGTATGCAAGAGTCAAAGTTAGTACATCACTGAAATAAAGTACAAAGTAGCATCCCGCTACGAAGGAATAAAAACATGAAACATAAAATGGAAAGTAGTCTAGAGTGCACTCTTTCTGACCCCGACCCTAGGACATCAAGATGCACAACAAGAAAAGTAAGTGTGGGCGACGATTTCTATGATAATAGGGCGACAGAACAGATTTTGTTGCCCTTGGTTCTATTTTGGACGACGAAAGTATATGGTTGCCCTTTTTTTCTTTAAAGCAACAAATTTTTATAATCGTTGCCCTTGTTTTCTTTAGGGCAACAAACTTTTATAATCGTTGCCCTTTGTTATAGTGGAAAAATCTTTGGGCAATGATATTATTTTTTGTTGCACATAATGTAGTTTGTGCCACGATTTAAATTTTTTGTTGCGTATACTTCACTTTTGGGCTACGATTTAAATTTTTTGTTGCCCATAATTTGGTGTTGGGCAACAATATGATTTTTTTGTTGCCCATACTTTAGCAAATGGTTGCTGAAAATTTTAAAATCATCACTTTAGGGTGTATTTGATATGGAAAGTGCACTCATTATATACTCAAATGAAAACATAAAATTTCAAGATTATGTTGAAACGTGTGTTTGTTTAAATTATATATGTTATTTTTTTTGCTCAATTTTGCGCCCCCGTAAGGGTCCAGGGGCAACAAAATTAGTCTCGTTGCACAAAAATAAGTTTGGGCAACAATTATATATTTTGTCGCCCATGGTACTCTTTTCCCTGGCACCCAAAATTTTTACCCCTACCGCCAGACTTCTTATTTCGGCCAAAATTCTTCAGAAACAACACAGAACAAACTTCCCTCTTTATTTCGTGAAACCCTAACTGTAATACCCCGTATTTTTAAAATCTAGATTTATTAAGTTTAATGATTTTATTAGTGTAATTTAATATAAATAATTAATTATTTTAATTTCGATTCGTTTTATGGATTTATCGATGATTCGAATTCATATTTGAATTTAATTAATCGTTGTCGTTGCGAACCATTCTAGATATATTCGTTCACGACAATGATTTTATTATATTCTTATGAATTCGATTTTCGGTTAAAAATATGTATTTCCGTCCTTTCTTGTATTTTTATTTTTAATATTTTAGATTCATTTTCGATTATAACTTTGTCGTGTGATTTTGACTTTATTTTGGAGTTATAATTCGTTAACGAAATATAATATTCAAATTACGGAAATTCTGTTTAAATAGTTAAATTTATTTTACTAATTCTATCCGTGGAAAATATTTCCGACTTTAAATTTGTTCGTTTCCAGGAATCGTTAATATTTTTGGAAAGTTTAAATTAAAAAGATTTTTCAAAGATTATTTATAAATTTCTTTCCGAAATTAATGTTCTTCTGTTTTACGCTTTTGATTTATGGAAAATCGATTTCGGAAATTATGTTAATTAGTTTCGATTTGTTAGAATTTGACTTGAATATTTTATTATATGTTTGTAAATATTATTTCGAGGTCTTATAATGTATTTCTATAAATAATATAAGTTTTTACGTTCGTTGATAAATTCTTCCGAAAATACTTCCGAAATTCTTTATACAGCTTTTTTTATTTATTTTAAGCTTTCAGATTGTTTCGAAATAATTTTTGTTTAATAAATTTTAAATAAAATCTTCTAATAATAATTTTTAAACTTTAGTATTTTGTTTTATGTGTTTTTGTAATAAAAAAAAAACCGCACCCTAGCCTGCCGCCCCCTCTCTTCTTTCCTTTTCTCTTTTCTCTCCTTTCTCTTCTCTTTCCCTGTCCCGAAACTCCCATCCCTTGCGCCTTGCTCCTGTTCGCAGCCCCACACCCCATCCACCTCTTCTCCCCAGCTCCACCAGTCGCTGCCGGCCACAACTCCGACCGCCACTGCCAGCCACCGCAACCAGCAGCAGCGTGCAGAAGCAATAGCGGGCAGCAGCAGCGGGCGACAGCGCATGCAGCAGCAGTGGCAGGCCGCGACAGCGATGAGCCGCGCTGGTTGCGCCGCCGTTCGGCCACGGCAGGCCCTGCTGACCACCGGCGAGCTGTCTCCATTCCCCGACGAAGCTTCTCCGGCCTTCCTTTGTCCCGATTTGTCAGTTTCGTTGGTATAATTTTCTGAAAAACCCTAATATTAATTCGTTTAATTGAGTATGATTTATCTTGTGATAAGCTAAATTAATTGTTTGATAATGTATATATGTGCTGCGAGAATGATTTGGATAGGTTAATTGTATGGTTATGTTGGAATTTTGGAAAATTTGGATTTTTGGCCGGGTTATGCCCGAATTTTTCGGATTCGTTCGATTTAGCTATTTTGGGGAAATTGATTATACAATATGTTTTAAAATGTATCTAATTTCATGTTGGAACCGCCAATTTGAGAAATTTATGCAGAATTTATTGGAATTTGATTTCTAGGTCAAAATTCATGTGTGATCAAATTGGGTCATATAATGGAGTCGTTCCACTCAATTAATTTTATAATATCTTTTAAAATGTATTTAATTTTATATTGGAAGTGTTGATTTGGGAAATTGTGCGTAATTGATCGGAATTGGATTTTTAGGTCAAAACTCCCGCAGATTTAAGTTGGATTGTGTAATCGGGTTATTTTATTCAATTGACTATATAAATTACATTAGAATATGTTTAATTACATTTCCGAACTGTCAATTGATATGTTTTGGCAAGAATTGATCGGATTTGCGTTACGGGCTCAAAAACCCGAATTGTGCTAACTTGTGTATTTCTTTTATTGGTTTTGAGTAATTGATTATTTGATATGTTATAAAATGTGTTTAATTGCATTTCTAAACATTCAATTTGATTGAATTAATAGAATTCAACCGAATTGTATTTTCGGGCATAAAACCCTAGATTTCAAGTGAGATTATGAAATTGGTTAATTGTGTAGTTGTTTTTCTAAAATTAAATTTATAGAAGTAGTTGAAATGATCCTAATTGTATTCTAATGCCTTTAATTGGAATTAATTGATTTGAATTACCTGAGTTTGTGTTGTTGGCTTTAAAACCCTAATTTTGAAAATGGATTGTTTGGAATTGGTTAATCGGAAGATTGTTTTGTTGAATTGATTATTTGGATTCAACTAAAATTTGTTTAATCGTGTTTTAAAAATATCAATTTGAGGTAATCGAAGGTATGGCATCAAGAATGATTATAATCCATGGAGGGCTATATTAGAGGGCTAGGAGCTGGACCTATGCCTTTAAAGAACAAAAAAGATAATTAAATTGAGGCTAGCCTTCGTCAGCAAATTGAGGAGCTTAAACATTCAAATGCCTTAAGGGAGGAAAATTTAAGGCTTGAAATGGAAAAGATGAAGGAAATTGCGGAAGAAAGAGAGAGAAAGTTAAGAGAAGAAGCGGAGGAATGAGAAAGGAAACTTAGAGCAGATGCTGATGAGGCCACGCAGAAGTTGAAGGCCGAAATGATGCAAGTTGTGAGAGATCAAATTGCAGGATTTCTAGGAACACAACAATCTTCACAACTCACTAAATTAGTATGAGGTATATTTAATCCATTCAAAATTTCCCATTTTTAATGGTTTGAACGTTAGAACTTTGCACTATAAGTGTGGACAAATTATGGAACTAAAATTTGTAGCTTGTGCCAATGTTAGACATATGATATTTATTGTCTTGAAATTGAGATGGATGACTTTTTGCATCAGGTATTCTAACTATATTATTTGTTCTCTTTTACAGCTGGGAGTTCTAATTGGACTTAGAAAATGACAAAGACTTTTAGAGGCAAGGAGCTTTTTTGGACTTATGAATGTAAGTTAGTTCTTGTATTCATTTTTATAATATGGCTTACAACTTTTTTTAATTGAAGGGAATTGAAAAATTATAAATAGATACCATTGCATATCTCTTTATAATCTTAATTTATATTTTTTTATTTCATGAATTGCAGATTAACTTGAAGCATGTTTTGTGACGCTGCAATATACTTGATGAAGCTAAGTATGCAGAACTATAGATAACATCATCCATTTTTTGGTGGTCCTTCAAGCTAGATAGCATAATTGATTTTTATGGTACCCATTAGGCATGACTTTTGCCAATTTGTATATTGCAGTATCATATACTTTGAAATTGGAATGACATTTGTTTTTGGACAATGATATCGTAATCTATGCATGGTTTAAATATGGTGGAGTATCTATATGAATGATACTGCATTACAGGATGATCTATTATTATGAATACATAATACAGGTCTTTGGGCTACAAAATATTTTTGTAGCTTGGAAGAAAGACTAGGAATTGATTTTGTTGCAATACAAGTAATAGAGCCACAAATGAAACAACTTCGTCGCACAAAAGTGGGTCTAGGCAACAAAAAATATTTGTTGCACAAAAGAGGTTTAGGGCGACAAAACATATGTGTCTCACAAAAGAGGTTTAGGGCAACAAAATATCTGCGTCGCACAAAAGAGGTTTAGGGCGACAAAACATATCCGTCGCACAAAAGAGTTTTACGGCGACAAAAAATATTCGTTGCACAAAAAGAGATTTAGGGCAACAAAATTTTCTTTTCGTCGCCCTAAGCAAGGGCAACGGGCTTATGGCGACAAAATTGTGACGAAATTTTTTTGTCGCCCAAAGTTTGGGCGACAAATTTTTTTTGTTAGGCGACGAAATAATTTGTTGCCCAAAGTAAGATTTCTTGTTGTGATGTCATTCTACCCCGACTATCTCGTCTTAAGCAATAAAGCCCTCTAAGGCCTCATCGCCCACCTACACAGACTCAATAGGGGCCACTACTCATGGGAATGAGTAGCATCGAAAATAAGGATGCTTAGTATGCTACATACTGAGTAAGGTAATAATATAGTCAAGGTAGGGCTGAGTAACACAAAATACAGATATTATGCATGCAGTACGTTTTATTAGATTATTTACCCCTGCTGGGGTTTAATCTATTAGTATCATCTTTATACATCTCTCGAATGATATCCACGTAAGTACGGGAACCCCACTATTATGCTCGGTAGACTAGGAATAACTACTCCAGGGCAGAGTGCGCTTGGCCACTACTATAACTGGTGAACCGATGACATATACATCTCTAGAGCAAAACACTCTTGTCCACTATTATGATCGGTGGACCGGTAAATATCCTACATTTGGCCTCGACCCACCTAGTGTTCCATTGTAAGTGATTAGTATCTTTTCCATAAATTATCACCATCTAAGGGTTTAACTTATAGAGCTTAGGACCACCACTATTATAACTAGTGGACTGAAAATAACTACTCGAGGGCAAAACGTACCTAGCCACTATTATAACCATTGGACCAGTAAATATATACAAATATAGGGTAAGATGCTCCTGGCTACTATTATAACTGGTGGACCGGTAAATATCTTAAATATGGGTCTGGCTCAATGATCTTTCACTTTAATTAGTACTTAGTAATTTTATTCATGTCTTATTTGCCAAGTAACACCCATCTAGCCATGCACACCCCAATGAACACTCCCAACTTATTACCACTCTACTAACCTAGACTTCTTGAAAAATCCTATCCAGTAACCTAGAACATCTACATCCTCCAAGACTTCAAGATCCCCAAACATTTTCCACCAACCTCATAACAAACTTAGAAACCTCCCATACATGGGTGAAGGCCCACTCTTCTTTCCTCCACCTATGCATACCATCTCCCCTTGAAACCCTAATCTCGCCTATGTGGCCCTAGTCTCTCCTCTCCTTACTCAGCCCACATCTCTCTTGATTCAAGTACCATCACTATACTCACCCCAACTCTAACCTCACAACACAAATCCTCAATTTCCACATGTGATAATGGCATCCTAGTTGGTTACCCCCAAAAACCCTAATAATCCCCCTTCTTCCTCCATACCCTCTTCTCTTACACAACTCTACCCTCCATTTGGATTATCTTACACCCTCCATGTGGTACAACCCTAGATTAGAGTTTAAGATATGATATTAGATTTCGTTGTTTCATGAGATTGTTCTTTAGCTCTGTTTTAATTACCATCATTTATATATATATATATATATGATTCTGTCAAAGTATAATTTATATGGTGCATACCTTGATCTAGTTTTCTTATAGTGACAGTATGTACGATTATTTTCCTACTAGGTGGCCATATAAATAAGCTAAAATTTATATGTATAAATTACAGCTAAGTTAGATAGCAATTTATCTAATAGTTTTGTGATTCTAACCAAAATAGTAAAATGTTTAGATACGTGTGGATCAAAGAAAAGAAATACAGCTAGACATGCTTATTGTACTAGTCTGGGTACTTAGATTGACAATCCGTCTAAGTGTACTGCTAGCATTTAAAATGATTAATATTGGCACTTTGTCGTATTAATTAATTTAGGAAAGTAATATAAGGTGTATAGACCTACTTTTGGTGTACAACTTGATCAATCCCTTTTTCATGATTAAATGATGACCTATAAATTATTATTATATTTTGACCTAATCTAGGTGAATTTTGATTTCCATAGTATATTTATCATATTTGCGGTTATATATCCATTATTTTTATTATTTTATTTTATTTTATTTTATTTATTATTTTTTTATATTTTCTATTTTTAAAACCTCCATTAGTATTTTTCTTATTTATTTATTTTGTGTGATTTAGAGTTTTATTTTTATTATTTTTGAGCTAATTAAATATAGGTGAGTCATCTCAATCCCCGGTATAAAATAATATACTTATTTACCAGTACTACAATTGTCAATAAAAGGGTTTAAATTGCGTGCCAACTACTGCCACACCACATCCTAAAATTTGCTCTATGGCCAGTCTACTTAACTGTGGAGTTCTTCAGATGGAATCATTGAAAGGATAGTATATTATGGTGATATAAGTAGCCATATTAGTCTTTATAACACTTCCATTAATTAGGGGTATTACATTCACCCCTACTCAAAGAATGCAATGTCCTCATTGCACCTTAACTAATAAATGTTTTAATAGAGTATATCTAAAAAATAGTCCCGCTAGGCAGTTGACTGACTCATCTAAGTTCATCTTATGATCACAGTTTCACTTTAATATCATTTATAACATCCCGAGTCAGTATGACCACATGGGGCTATCTTAGAGTGATTTCAAATTGATCAGATGACCCATGTATCAACACAAGTCTTTTCGGTGCACTTTGTCATCACTCATGCACTTCCTTAGAAAATTTTTGAAAATTTTTCAAAAATTTCCAAAAGGATCACTCATCCTAAAATTTGTTCCACAGTCAGCATACTTAATTGTAAAGTTATGATAACTGAATTACCAAAATGATGGTATACCTTGTTCTTATAAATAGCTATATCAATACTTATAACACTCCACTTAATTTGGGATATTACACTTGAACTTTCAAAAATAGATCTTATATAACTTTACTACGACAAATACTTCATTTAGGTCAACATAGTCAAATTGACCCCTAAAAATTTCCAAAATTCATAACTATGGGTATTTAGTGTGGTTATTCATATAAATTTGCAAAGACTAACTTGTAACTAGAAAAAAAAGGAGAAATTTTGAGAAATAAATAAGATAGTAATAATAATAATACTCATTATATATAGAGTATGTTTTAAGTACACGACTATTTATATAGTGATATCAAGCCAATCATTATCTATTAGATTTCGTTGAGCCCCATTGGACAAAAAAAAAGACATTCAAATCAATGAAATCAACAAAAATAATTAGACATAGTTAGATGATAAGTGAAAGTATAACGTACAAGATAATTATACTCCTTATATGGAGTATCAATATTTAAGGATTAAATATCCTAGAATGGGAGGCTATTGTGATGCCTTCTGACACTAGTATGACCGAACTACTTATATGTCTTTAAATTACAAGTTAGGAGGATCTACGTTACTTTAGTGTGCCAATATGATCGGTGTTCTTTATATATCTTTGAGTTATTATTATATACCTCTTTAGTAATTAAAAATAAAAAAAATTATAAAGATTTAAATGGATTGTTGTGGTTTGTTGGTATGATAGTTGCCTTTGTGCACTATTTAGTTTTAATATGTTGGTTTGATAGTTGCATTCGTGCACTATTTAGATTTGGTATACTGGTTAGTAATTGTCTTGGTGATTTCCTTATCATATTATAAGTGATATAATGATGGTTATTGTAAAATGCCTTAATTATGATGTGGTGTTTTCCCCTTTGTGGTATAACTTTGGTATAATTGGATTAATAAAATAGTCACAATATAATTAAGTTTGATGCGATGAGTATGTGGCATATGGTATGATATGAGTTATGGTGTGAATGTGACACTTATCTATGGCATGTATTATTTAATGTGTTATACTATGATACTTCGTGTTAACGTCTATGTGTTCCATGTGATATTTTCATGCTTAATATTATGTAGTGGCTTACTTAGTATCGTTGTATTGATGGGTTTTGTTTTATAGTCCCCTACCTATTTAATGGGCAGTATTTACCTTGCATGTATACTTTGAGGGTACAACTTGATTGCTTCTGGTAGGGGTTGAGAGTTAAAAATATCTGGTATCCATTCTAGTATCTTTTAATCTTGATATCCTTAGGTTCCTTGTATATTTCTTTCTCTTATTAGTTGTAACTTTTGTTATTGAAATATTTTAATATTATAATAAAATTTTAATCTATTCCTTATCAATTGTTGTTATTAATTTAAATAGATAAACGTTTTGGCTTTAACACTTAGTACAAGAAATGTAGAAACCGAATTTATACTAAGTGACGTAGTAACATCCTACATTTTTAATAATTTAACTTTCGCAGTCAAATATTTTTTTTTAAAAAAATCAAGTACTAAAAATAGAGGGGTTACAAGCAATGATGGGAGGTTGATTGAACATTGTTTACAAGTTTGAAGGGGAATTTTGGGAAGGGTTGCTAGTTTTGGATGAGGAAGATAAAGGTGACCACATGGTGGCCTTGCATGATCTCTAGCGTTTGTGTACATCGACCCCACTCTAAATAGTTACTGTTTTTAAAAAGCAGATAAATTATAATGTTAAAAATCTAATCTAACATGTTGATCCAGCTGATGAATTGGTCAAGCCATTGTCATGGTTTTATGTTAAGTTCCTTAAAATCTTGGAGTTGGTCAAAATAGGTTAAAATTGGCGGAACCAATAATTAAGTCTAAAAATCAATCAAAAGACCGATCAAAAGCAATCGAGAGTCTATTATTTATATATATATATATATATATATATATATACACTTAATTACTATCTATATTTGCTTTTACATATTTTATAATTTTTTAACCTAATATAAACCATTTGTCCAATTAGATTAAGTTATTGGTCTAACTGTATCCGAGAATCATTGATGATATTAGTGCGATGATCGATCCAAATTTTAAAAGCTACTAGACACACATGTTATTTTATTTGTTCGTCCAAATTCATAGCTAGATTTAGAACTGAAATTGGTTTAAGGTGATGGATAAATGTAAAAAGTTGATATACGCAGTAATATAAATTTGGTAGCCTTATCATAGTATGTGTTAAAAATATAAAATTATAACTTTATTCAAACCTAGAACTTTTCGGTCCACTTTTTCCGAACGCATTATTAATTTGTGCGCCTGATTTTTTATTTTTTATTTGGTTTAAATCTGAATAAATCCTTGAAATTTGTATTCGAACTACAGAAACCTAATTTATATTTTTTAGTCCGTGTACGTCAACGAAGGCTCTGTTTTACATTAATCCAAATTATTCATTCATTTAACCCAAATTATCTATTCTTTTAAATTGATATGCTCCACTATTTATTGAGAAAATAAAAAGATATGATCATGACCTTTTTTCTCACGATGGAGAATGAAGTGTTTTTATATAACGTAAGAATTATGACAGTAAATATAAAGTTTTTCAATATGTATCAATTCATTTCGGTAGCTATTTATCAAGCCTAATTTATTTTAAATTTATTTCCAACCTTCTGTCATAATGTTCTATGAAAAATCCAATTTGAGTTCCATCATGGATATGATTAGGGAAGTCTGGTGAGTGAGGGTGACCTGATTTTTTATTTTTTATTTCTTTAATAGTCGGGGTAGTGTATTAATTTTATCAATTTATGCTATCATAGAGACGAATCCGGAGCGCAAAAAAAAAAAAAAAAAAAAAAAAAAAAGCCCTGCCTGGAACAAGAATTAAAGTCGGGTGTGCTCACGAAGCACACGATGCCGTCGTCGTCATCACTGCTGTATCAGTATGCAGCGTCTTTATGCAAACGTTTCTCCCCAATTTTCTGTTTCAAGGAAAAAAAAAATGGAGTTGAATATGAGGATGAATATTTAACGTGTGTCCGTTGTTCATGCACAGCTCACGAGTCATAAAGTCACTGGGTCACGCTGTTGTAATTAATTCCGTCTTAAGTTACAACAAGATTAATTAATGCGACAATATCCATTAATTTATATCAGAGTCAGCATGGAATCTTGCGCGCTAGGGACGGTGGATTACTCTCCTCACTCTGCGAATAGCCTTTTAACCGATCAACCAAAAACATCTGCGAATAGCCTTTTAACCGACCAACCAAAAACATTAATGGGAAAAAAAAATATATGTTAAAGATAAAAACCATGTTGACTATTTTATGAAAAGTCTGTCGATGAGGTCTGGATTGTGGAACGCATGAGGCGTGTTTAAATTTATGTGTAATTTTAATTGATAAGTTACAGGTCATTGGTCACAGTGCTTGCTTCATCGGTCTATAACAATATTTGGCCGTTTCACGAAGCAATAAAATACTCCCTCTTTTCTATAATATATATATATATAGATCACATTTGTCTTGCGCATATATATATTTTTTTAAATGATAAAATTAAAGAAATATAGTATCTCACATAACTAATATGTCTTTATATAAATATACCACAACACCTAATGGCGGAGCCACGATAAAAATTTCATGGTGTCCTCGCGTAAAATAATACTCTTAAGTAATATCAATATATTGCACTTAAATATAAAATTTTACATAGTTTTATAACATTATTCGTCAAATTTCCATACTAATTTGTCTCATATATTATTCAAGTAAATAATAAAAAAAACTTAAAATAAAATAAAATAAGACATATAAAAATATTCATTTATCACTGTACATGAAATATTTGACCAACTTATTAGTTCTAATATGAATCTATATTATGTAAGCTGCGTAAACCTGATAGACACAATGGGACGTACTACAGACTACCCACATGAACTTCCCCCCTCTTTTTTTCTTTCTTTTTTTTCCCTTTTGGAAACTTTCCAAGGGATGGGGAAAAACTAAGGGATGAATCTAATTTTCTTACCACATAAACATATATCTTATGTGTTAATGAACGTAAATATTTTTAGGCATGATCCTAATCTATAATATGCTTATAAACATAAATGAATTATACAATAAACTAACTTATTTTATGACATAAACATATATATTAAATATTATAAATTTAAAAGTTTTTAATGTTGAATTTAATTTATATAAATCAAATTATTTTATGCTAAACCTACACTAAATATATATTGATCCCATATCAAAATCTTATCAAAGGTATATTAAATATTTATTGAACAATTAAATTTTTTTTGCCAATACTCTATTTTGTATTATAAACTTTCTCATCTTTTTCTATACTATATTATTTAGTCGTATCTTTATTTGGTATTTTTAAATTTGAATTCAATAAGAATTAAACAAAAGTGAAGAAGAAAAGGTTGAATATAGTTTCAGAATTACCGCCACTCTTTCATTATTATGTTGTCTTTATCAGTATTTTGATATATTAGACAGCAAGTTCGCATACACCTTATAAGTATTTCTACCAAATTAATTAGGATTTCTATTTTCTACATTAATAAGATAAATTAGAATTTATATAAACTAAAAAAATATAATCAACTAATAATATAAATATAAACAAATTAACTACATTTTAATTTCACAAATTTATAAATTTATGACAAACAATTTAACTAACTAAAAATTAACTTAAATCTTACCTTCTTGGCTTGTGGCTCGGTTGGAGTTTTGTTTGGCTGGTTAGATTCTTGCAGATGCAGTTGCAGGCTACAGCTTCTACCTTCTGCTCTTGGCTCCGCCACTCGGCCATTGGATGCAGTCGTGCAGGCTTATAGAAATCAGAGTAGCAGCCAGCGCCTAGGCAGCAACGGTAGCAGGCGGTAACAGTGACCAGCGGCAGCAGGCAGTAGGCTCGGATGTCGGAGTTTCAGACCACCAGCGATTGGAACTGGAAGAAGAACGAACGGCGGCGATTTCCGACAGCAACGGCGAGCTCCAGTGGTGCACAGTCGAGGGTTGAGATCTGCGTGACTGCGTCGTGTGCTGCCCGGTGCTTACGTGAGTTGCATCGAAGGTCGAGGGAGGGAAGCAGTAGAGGGAGTCAAGGAGCTTGGCAGAAGGGAAGTGTTTGGGGGGGAATTTATCAAAATGTCGTCGTTTTGATGCTACAAAATAATTCAAAATTAGTCGACAAATGGGACATTGGCGTCGAAATACCGGGAACCCAACTTGCCTGACCATTCATCCAGGATAAGTTTTTGCTATATTGTCCTATAAATATAATATATATCTAATACCTAAAATTCAAACATATTTACTACCTTACAGCCAGGGCTCCGTGGTGTCCTGGGACACCATGCGGAAGCCCTGGCTTCGCCCCTAACAACACCTAATCCCTAATTAATTTAAGAGAAAAATATAGTGGTATAATAGATCACGTGACATATATAATTGTCGTAAGTTATCATGACATAACCTATATTTTAAAATTATAATGTGAAACCTAGAAAGTATCACTTTTTTAAAAAGTGTTTAAGGAAAATATTAAATTAAAATTTAAAACCCGTGTTTCGTCTATTAATAGTAATGGGTTCCGAACTCGACCCAGACCCACTAAACCTACCTCATTTTTAGTGGATCTGAGTCCATGATTTTTATACCTGACTTGTCTGGATCGGGTCTGGGTCAATATGTACCTAAATGAGTTTGGGTTCGAGTTTGGATCAATATGTACCTAAATGAATTTGGGTCTAGGTCCAGTAATTCCATACCCACATCCGACCAACTAGACCCGTTTAGAATGTGTGTGTGTGTGTGTGTGTGTACGTATATAAATACGTATTAATATTATGTTTGTCATCATGGTTGTAAATTTATTTGAGCACATTATTTTTTTTTATTTTTTTTGTATATTTACTTTATAAGTAATATATATAATATTATATTCCAAAAGTATTAAAACACCATTTGAAAAGTTAACTTAACTATTTTAAATTGTTTATTTTTTCACTTCGAGGATTTTTTTAACAAAAAATACATGTTAAGCTATATAAAAAAAATATATTTATTTATATTTACATAGATTATTAATTATTTTTTTCAAAAATAGTCGGACCCATTTATCCCGATGGATCCGAGTCTGAACTTTTCAGACCCGGCAAGTCTAGGTCAAGATAATATTAACTGGTCCGAGTTTGGGTCTAGCTGGATCCGACCCAAATCCGATCCATTGACATCTCTAGTCTCGTCTAAGTATCTTAAACCCTATTTGGCTAATTAATTACTAAACTAAATAATACGTTGTACATTATGATCTAAAGAAAACTTTTTTGACTATGATAAAGGGTAGTTATAATTTTCGTAATTAAAAGCAATGTACATCAATTAAAATGAATGATTATTAACATACCATATAACTTGGTTGTCAAACTTAGGGCTTGTGCACCTTGCCTTATTTTTTTATTAGATTATATTTATATAAAAAAAAGAAAGAAGTAAAGCCATATTTTTAAATAGTAATACTAATAATAATAATCATAAAAAATTAAAGTTTATTATTTGAATTGTTTCATAATAGAGAAACATAAATTGAATGGAAAAAAATGGGCCCTTAGCCTTAGTAATTAATGGAGTGCCTTCACGGGTTAGTCCTGTAACACCCCCAAATTTACTACTGAAAAATTTAGTTTAATTAAAAGGGTTTTAGGGGAAGCAGGAAGATAAAACCGTAAATTCGGGGGCATTACCGCCACACTTAGTACCGGATCGGTTCACTCCTACTGTCCCGATATTAAGTGCTAAGGCTAAATAAGAATAACATCAAATACGAATCACTAATAAAAACATAAGTCATATGGAATCAGAGTGCGGAAATCAAAAGGGTACAACCCAAAGTACAGTTTTAAGGTACCAAATGTCAGAGGATATAATACAACGGAATAAAAAAAATACAATAATACAGAGAAATAAAACGGAGGATGAACTCCGGCCACATCACTCTCGACCCCCAAGCTAGGTCCAGGCTCAACTCTTAGCCCTGCCTGATGCCTCATAGGCATCGAAGGCATCGCCCCCTACCTGCACAAACTCAGACGGGTCTTCTGCTCGTGGGAATAAGCAACACCCATGAAACGGGTGGTCAGTACGTTAAGTACTGAGTAAAGTAACAGATGCACTAAGGCCAACATACACAAAGACACATGACATAGCAGACATGGCATAATTACGTAGACAGCATGCGATAACACATATAAACAAAGCCGGCTATGGACCGGATAGCTTATTCTTTAGATCTCTGATAAATATAATTGATTCACATCAGTCTATATCAATCCATATGAGTGCGGGAACCCCACTATTATATCCTGTGGAATGGTCATGAGGGTCATGCCCTGCCACTATTTTAGCCGGTGGACCAGTCACGAGGGTAACATACCCTGCCACTATTATTTACCGGTGGACCGGTCTGGCCCCTACTCACAAGGTGTTCCACTGTAATTATTTGTATCTTCCCATGTCTTATCATTATTATGATTGGTTTGTTGAGCACGGGATCCCCCACTATTATAGCCGGTGGAACGGTCACGAAGGTAACATACCCTGCCACTATTATTCGCCGATGGACTGGTCTGGGTCCGGCTCAACATATTTCTCTGTAAGTGATTAGTGTCTTAACATATCTTATTCAAAAGATTTCCACCCTTGACATGCATGGCTAACTATATCCGCCCTTATCCTCCCAGGAGGGCCTGTCCCATATCTTGAGACTTCTGCACCTCCTAACTCGCCTCGACATCCTTCCCATGACCCACTTTCTCACACCGGGAACCCAACTTCTAAGTGTGTGGGTCAGGGCCCACCACCTTATACCCCAAGGTCTACTGTAACACCCCCAATATTCAATCCTGAATTTTTTTTTTAAAGAATAAAGCGGAAGCTAAAATAGAATTTGGGGAATGTTACCGCCACATCTAGCACAAGATAAATATCTACCATTTATCTCATGCTAGATGCAAGGCTAAACCTGTCAAACAAAAATTTCAAACATCTATGTCGTGAGGATAAACTCCCACAAGGAGATATCCACAAGCATATGGCAAGTGAATATTTTCATTGAATAAAAGCATCGCTGAATGAATCAGTGGAACCTGTGAAATAAATCCGAATTTTAAAAGCTTATCGGAGTATGAGGAATTAAAAGTCAATTACAACACCCGTCAAATTTTAAATACAACACTTAAAACTTCCAAAAATAAATACAATCAAACAAGACAATTTCTGATGGATCAAATTTTCGGATTGCTTACTCTCTCAACCCAATTCCACCCAATTACCATATCCGATCTCAAACCTGCACAAGAGGTCTGCTCCCCACCATCAGTGGATCATCACAGGACCCATTCAACCAAGGTAGCATCAGTACGGGTCCAATACTAAGTAAATCCCACTACCCTATCTTACAGGAGAGACATAAACTATAACATCAATTGCATATTGAATCATGGTACATTACGTTGATACAATATTATGCATACTCAAAACCCACATCATAAGTCCTACCATACACATATAATAACATGCGAAACATATGTAACATCTTATACTAATAAGAGATTCAGATAACCCAACCGGGCATTTTTGGACAACGCCTAAACCAAACCAAGGCGAATCGGGCATTTCTGGGCAATGCCAAACCAAACCAATCGGGCATTTAGCCCCACGGACATTACTTAGGGACATGTTCAGCCCCAGTCGAGTAGACTCATACTTTAGATCTCTAGTAAATATAGTCGATTCACATCATAGTCTTTATCAATTCATGTGAGTGCAGGAACCCCACTATTATATCCGGTGGACCGGTCATGCAGGGAAAAACGTGTCTGGCCACTATTACAGTCGGTGGACCGGTCATGCAGAACAAAATGCTCCTAGCCACTATTATTCGCCGGTGGATCGGTCTGGCCCCGATTCACATGATGTTTCACTGTAATTATTTTGTGTCTTTCCCATGTCTTATCATTATTACGTTTGGTTTGTTGAGCACGGAATCCCCCACTATTATAGCCGGTGGGCCGGTCATGCAGGGCAAAACGCGCTTGGCTACTATTATAGCCGGTGAACCGGTCATGTAGGGCACCCTGGCCCTAGCCACTATTATTCGCCGGTGGACCGGTCTAGGTCCGGCTCAACATCTTCCTCTTTAAGTGATTAGTGTCTTAACATATCTTATTTGAAAGTATTTTACCCTTGACATGCATGGCTAACTATATCCACACTTATCCTCCCACGAGGGCCCATCCCATACCTTAGGACTCTTGCGCCCCTTATCACACCCCGATATCCATTCTCCTTTACACTTATACATAATGAAAACCAACTCCTAAGGGTGTGGGTTAAGGCCCAACACCTCGTGACATCAAACTCCACCCACTATCACCCTCAAGGGTTTCCCTTAAAACCCTAGTTGGACCTATGTGGCCCAACTTCCTATTACTTTACTACCATTAATCCATTTATCGTCCAACACCTCATCTCATATAGATTCAACCCCAAATCATATCACTTTACTCATTGATTTCGCAGGTGATCGAGAAACCCTAGCTGTCCACTCCAAACCCTAGCACATTTCTTCCCCCACAAGTAATTTCTCTACTTTCCACCTAACATTACTTACTTCCCATGGCACCCATACTCATCCCTCATATATTAAATTTCCACTCTTAACCCATTACTCCACTCTTCCTTAATTGTTCTTACTTCCACATTTTCCCCTATATTAGGGTTTCCTCCCAAACCCTAATCAAAGTCTCTTATACACCCTTACGCCAACCTACGTACTATGTTTCATCCAAAGTTTCCAATCAATCTACAATTCTCCCCTTACCTTACTTACACCTTAAAACAACTTTTCTCACGTAAAGATCATTCCCATGCAAACTCCATCCACCCCATGCAAAGTTCACATCCCTCATTTATTTTAATCGTAAACTCCTTTTAATTTCCCTCATGGGTCATGAGATAATTAGGTCAATCTCATGCCCCCCCTTAGTCAACTCACTTTGCATTTCCCCTTTTTATCCTTTCACCTCACATCATATTATTAATATCCTAGCATGCATGTCCTAGAGGGTCATGTCATAAAATATCATAAACACAACAGAACAATCATTATACACATGTCATAAGAAATTCATATAAGCATACCTCAACTCCAAGCTGCGCTACAAGTAATTAGTCATTAAAATCATATAGTACACAACATGGAGTAACATATGGCACACAAGGCACATAACAGACACATAATTGATCTTAGCCACATCCTTACCTAATACGACACTGGTCTTGGAGCACGTTCCTACGCCTCCTCCGGGTTTTGACTTGATTCGCCTATAAGAGGGAAAACTATGGATTAACTTCCCTCTAACCAAAATTACTATTATTCCTACCTTACCCTTATCACAACTTACTATTAGGGCTAAAAATAATAATATTACTTTTATAAGTAAAAGTAGGGTTATTATTCCTAAGGTAGCTAATCATGCTACTACTAATCAAAAGTAGGTCTTAATAGCTACAATAATTTAAAGTAATTATAATAATATTTATATTATTAACGGTAGTAGTTTCAATGTTACTAATAATGATAATAGTAGTAGTGATAGTAAGGTTAGTGATATATGAAATATTAATAATAGTGACAAGGTAATAAAAAAAATAATAGCAATAACAACAACAACAATAATAATAATAATAATAATAATGTTAAAATAATAATACTAAAATTATAGGTCATTAATAATAATAGTCATAACAGTTATGAATATTTCGAAGTTAGGTTAAATAATAATGATAATGATAATAATAATAATAATAATAATAATAATAATAATAATAATAATAATAATAATAATAATAATAATAACAATAATGATGTTAAAATAATAATAGTAAAGTTATAGGTCATTAATAATAATAGTAATAACAGTTAAGAATATTTTGAAGTTAGGTTAAGTAATAATAATGATAAAGGTAGTAGTAGTAGTAGTAGTAGTAGTAATAATAATAATAATAATAATAATAATAATAATAATAATAATAATAATAATAATAATAATAATAATAATAATAATATGGTGGCGGCACAGGCGGCGGTGCATGGTGGCGGCACAAGCGGCGATGGGGGGAGAAGAGAGGTGGAGAAATGGTGGTGGAGGGAGGAGAAGGAAGAGGAGAGGGTGGAAGGGAAGAATGAAGATATGGGGAGGTAGAGGGAGCTCCCCTGGTCATTTTGGAGGGTGGAGGAGGTGCTGGTGGCGGCTGAATTGGTGGCGGAAGGCGGCGCGAGGGGCAGAGAAGGGTTGGTGAGGGCTGATTGAGGTGGCGACTTTGCACGGCTGGGGCAGCACGTGCAGGGTGAGGCAAGGGGCGGGGGTGGTATGGTTTCATAGAGGAGGGTGCAGGGATGGTCTCAGTGGGTAGCGTTTATTGCAGCGGTCACCGGCGGCGGTGAAATACGCAACTGTTTGGGCGGCGACAAGGGACAGAATTTCTAGGCTTGCAAAAGAGGGAGCTCGACTATGGTTGCCCGGGGGTATATTTATAGGCCAATTGAGGGGGAAAACGACAAAGGGAGAAGAAGACAATCGGGGGCAGGTGAGGCAGGTCGCTGACCGGCGGTGGCAACTGGCGCATGCCCTGCGAATTGCAGGGTGTGTTTGGCTCGGTGTGGGGAAAAGGAAAGGGGGTAGTACGCGTGAGGGGAAGGACGAGTAGGCTGGGTCAAAATTGGAAAGGAAAGCGATGGGAATGGAAGGAGAGGACAGCCGGACGGAGCAGGTGGTCGTTGGTAGGCGCAGGCTGCAATCAGGGGTTGCAGGCCTGCGTGAGGAAGAAGAAGACAGGCGCGAGGTGGACCGGGAGGTCCAGGGAAGAAAAGAAAAAAGAGAGGGAGGTGTTCGACCGGGCGGTTCGGGCAAAGGAGAAGGCTAGGCGGCCTGGCATGCGCGGGACGAGGGAAAAAGAACGTGATCTGGGCCGGTGGGCTGGCCCAGTCGGGGGGAAATAGGGGAAAGAAGGAAGAAAGGAGAAGGGGGGAGAGAAAAAAGAAAGGGAAAATAAGGAAAAGGGAAAATGGAAAATGGAAAAATAGGGGTGAAAAATAAATAAAATAGCTTATGGGGAATAGGTTGTAGTATTTTTGGTAGATAAACAAAATTTTAATAATTTAACTTAATATATTTTATTATATTCGTTTAAAAAGTAATTTTTAGAAAATATTGGTTTGAAACCTTATTTAAATAAAATAAGTATGATAAAATAGCAATTATTTATTTTAATTTATTAAATATTCACATCTAATTTTTCTATACTTAAAATCCACAAAATAATTAAGTTAAATAAATTTAAAAGGCAAAACCTCAACATAATTAAATTAAATAAGTTTAAGAGCTAAATTATCCCTAATAAAAGTGATTTATTAAATTATAGGCTTAATAAAATTAGGTTTCAAAAATACGGGGTATTACATCTACTCACCACCTTACCTTAGGGTTTTCACCAGAAACCCTAATCTGGGCCTATGTGGCCCTTCCTTTCCTACCTCCCACAACCCACACTATTATAACGCCCCACGTGTCATGACCCTCAGGCTCAACTCTCCCCTCGTACCTCGCTCCTCCTCGCTTATTTTTATTATTTTCTTTTTCTACCTTCTCAAATTAGGGTTTCCTCCCCAAACCCTATTGGTCCCTAGGTACCCTTATATTATC